>JAEIGI010000063.1:0-261230 GCA_018903615.1 Drosophila neocordata
ATTATTCTATTTTGAATCTTTAATTAAAATATTATCCCTATCCCTTTATTTCTTCTATAATATATGGGCCTAAATACTTAGGTTCTAACTTATGACCCGTATCATTACGTAATAAAAAACTTTTATCTCCTATTTCTAATTCTATATTTTTTACTTTCCTATCATATATTTCCTTATTCTTTGCCTTATGCTGTTCTAACATAATTCTGGCTCTTTTATAGGCCTGTTCTAATCTAAATTTTGATTCCTTAGCATAATCTTCTATGTTATATAGTGGATTTATCTTATCAACACTATTAAAATGTTTGGGTAAATTCGGAGTTTTACTGAATACCAACTCATATGGACAATAATCATGTGCCATAGAGGGTATTGTATTAAAACAATAAGCGAAGTATCGTATCCATATATCCCAGTCAGTTTTGTCAACTGAAATGTATGATCGTAAAAAATTCATTAAGTGTTTGGTGGCTTCGCTCCACCGTGCCTACAGTCTGGTGATGATGTGCGGTTGAAGTTATTTTTTTAATTTGCAAGTTTTTGCATAAATCTTCAATTATTGAGTTTCTATATTCTGTTCCCATGTCCGTAATGAACGTCTTCATTTCGCTACTGTTTTTGCACTTTTGTCTTTAATTGGTATATTTATGATTTTATTAGTTTGTATAGTTTGGATTCTTTTTACGATAGATATTTCCGATCCTGTGTCTATTAATAATACTAACTTTTTCCCCGTTGCCACATTCGTAAAGGTGACAAACGTATTTTGATTAAAACTGATGGCGTGAATCTTTTTACTCTTTACTGCTGGGTATCTAAAGGTTCTTGGGAGTTTCCCGAAGCATTCTGTGCTACTCTAACATTATTGATAGTATAACCGTTTTGTCGGTTATTTCCTCGGTTAAATCTATTATTTCTGTTGTAACCTCTGTAGCTATTATTTCGGTTTTGTTAAAAATTTTGGCCGTTATTGTTATAATTATTATAATAACCACGACCATTGCCTCTACCACGATAATTATATTTGTTATTATAATTACCACGGTTTCTTTGGGCAAACAGGACCATATTTGGGTTTCCTGTTAACTCAGTACTTTTTTGTAAGTACTTAGCTATGGCTTCATCCATGGTTTTAAAATTGCCAGAGTCAAGTATAGTTTTAATTCTATTTTGCTCGCAATTTGCAATCATTGCTTCTATAGCATCGTCTGTGCTATGCTTAAGAGCAAGTGCTGCTGGCATACCTTCATCGATATACGCAGCTTGAAGGGTTTTGCGCAAATTATCTATCTCCGTTGTAAATTTGTCAGCGGTTTAACCTTTCTGAGTGATATTCTTCAATTTGGCTTTTAGAACTTTGGATGTTTCACCAATTACAACGCCTTGCAATTTTTGTATTATTGCTTCAATTGAAGTTTCTTGCTGGACTTGTTCAGACATCGCTTCTATATCAGGTAATCTTATACTTACTTAGTCGATTCATACTTTATTTGGCAACAACTTGTTATTGTTGGGCTTCATCCATCAGGTAGAAGCAAAATGTGCCTGTTGAATTCGAAAAGCAGCATATATTTGGTACTGTGACAATAAAACTCATCTGTACCATTGCACTTTCTTGAACTGGGAAATCTTCTCCCGTTATATCAAGGTATGCTAATCTGATCTGTACTAAAGTTATCGAACTTTGTGCTGAATTAATATTATCTCTTTTAAAAACCTCAACTAAATCTGCTACAATGTTAGGATTCCTATTTACTATCTTCCTAAAATAATCGTCTAATGTACTCATTTTAGTCAATTGATATATATGTCGCATCACTATTTTTTTAATTTACTCATTAGTTAATCGTAATAACTGTACCATCTCTATTGTAACGATTAAAAAGAAAAGAGAAGCAAAAGGTTACATGTGTAATGTCTTTTTATCCTTTTCCTGTCTCAAGATATCATGTGATTTTCTTGCGAGCCCAACAGATATGTCTGTTCTACGTAGCCTCGGCCTGACAATGGAATAGAATAAGATAACCATAGTGTTTAGCTCAGATGCGTGCCAATACTGTGTGTATGTATTGGTCTGTCAGATTGAAGAAAGAGAAATTGCTTTCACTTTGGATTGAACTGCGAAACTGAAAGGTAACGAGAAAAATGTCTTCGCCGAGGAAACGTAAGGCACGCGAATTGGACGATAATATGGAGACTGCGCGAGATGTCATCAGAAGTGGGATCGCCTCCAAACCAAGCAACATCAGACGACCGTTTAATTACATTTATGGAAATGCAGCATCGCAAGTTCATGGAAGTTTTGAATGCCGTCAAAAATGAACAAAACACGCCAGGCAAAGCAACAACAATCACACTGACAAAATTTAATCCCGATTCTACGGATGCCAATGCAACCGCTTGGTGCTCCACTGTGAACCTCATCCTAGCAGAGACTCCCTTGAGTGGTAGCGCTTTACTCATGACGCTCAGTAAATCACTGGAAGGTGGGGCTTCGAACTGGCTGTCGCAAATATCTTTTTCTGGTATGACGTGGAGCGACTTCAAGGAATTGTTCATGTTGCAGTTTGAGAGATCCGAAACTCCAGCAGCTCTGGTTTTTAGTGTTCTGGCTGGAAAACCAAAGGAGGGCGAGTGTATTTCTCTATACACAAGTCCGACTAATAACGGCACTTATGGCGAAATGGAAGTCAATGTCCACCGAACAAATCGCCATGTCTGTGCGCTGGCGCACGCTGCCCATGTTGATACGAGACTACAATGCACAGTTTATACGGCCAACGTCAAATCCCGTAACGAATTACAAAATGAGCTACGAGTTTTTGATTTTGTCAACAAGAAAGACAGTACCACCGAGGAAAATTCTATAAGTAAAAGACAGCGATTGCACACACCCATGAAATGTCACTTCTGCAGCAAATGGGTCATAAATTTGTCGACTACCGATCAAGGAAAGCCAACGCTAAATCTCTCAGCAAGGAACCAACACAAGTTATAGCCGCTCATTGGATGTGAAGAATAAAGTCATTACTTGCTACAAGTGTGGAGGTCCTGGATATATTGCTTCGGTTTGTACAGGACGACAGGAGTCAGCCACTCAAAATAAGGCGGGCGAAAAACGTGTAAACGTGTGCCAATTGGCTGATCCGATTGGTACTTTGATTTCATCTGGTGAGTCATATCCATTCTTTTTTGATTCTGGATCCGAGTGCTCTCTAGTAAAGGAACCTGCGTCTCAGCGACTGTCGGGTCGAATTAATAACGTTGTCGCTTTAAGGGGTATTGGAGATAATACAGTAACAAGCACTTTACAAATTATGTCTAATGTAATTATCAATGACTATTCTCTTAAGTTTTTCTCGCGAAATTCTAACTCAGAATTTTGGCGTTAAAATTATAGCAAATACTTTAGAACAATCGTGTCAGTCTTGACAATATTGATACTGAGATGTGTGGTGTGGATAAGTCAAGTTTGATGGAAATTTTAAATGAATTTTCAAATGCATTTATAGATGGGTTCCCAAAAATAAAAATCAGTACAGGTGAGCTGGATATTCGCTTGGTTGATCCTAATAAAACCGTGCAAAGAAGACCATATAGACTTAGTATTGAGGAAAAGAAATCGTGAGAGGCAAAATTAGAGAACTATTGGAGGCCAATATTATCCGCCCTAGCTGCTCCCCTTTTTGCAAGCCCAATACTTCTAGTAAAGAAAAAGAATAGCTCAGATAGACTTTGTGACAAAATGTTCCTTCTTAAAATCCACTGTTGAGTATCTTGGGTTTTTAGAATGGTGAAATTCGACCTTATCCACGAAAGGTGCACTCTCTGCACAATTTACCTCCTCCGCAGTCGGTAACTCAAGTGAGGCAATTTATCGGTCTAGCGTCTTATTTTCGACAATTTGTACCCAAGTTCTCTGAGATAATGAAGCCCTTGTATGGTCTAACCTGCAAAAATAAAACATTTGATTGGAAATCAGAGCACGAACAAATTCGACAAAAAAATTATAACAACTTTAACAGATGAACCTGTACTTGTTATATTTGATCCCCAATATCCCATTGAATTGCACACTGACGCCAGTATGGATGGTTACGGAGCTATTCTACTCCACAAAATTGACAATAAGCCACGTGTTATAGAGTATTTCAGTAAACAAACATCGTTATCATTCATATGAACTCGAAACATTAGCTGTGTTTAATTCAATAAAACATTTCCGACACTATTTGCATGGCCAACACTTTACAGTTTATACTGATTGTAATTCACTGAAAGCCACAAGAAACAAAATTGACCTCACTCCAAGAGTTCATCGGTGGTGGGCATATATGCAATCATTTGATTTTGATATTCAGTATAGACCAGGAGTCAAAATGGCCCACGTTGATTTCCTTTCACGTAATCCGGTACCAAATGAAGTAAAAACTCAATCTTATACGAGTCCAAAAAATAAACATGTTTTATTGACAGAAATAACTGAGAATTGGCTCCTTTCAGAACAACTGAAAGATTCAGAAACGTTATTAATTACTTAAAAAATTCAGAATGATGAACTAGAAGAAAATGTGGGTAGAACGTACGAGTTACGCTCGAAAATGCTTTTTCGTAAAATTCAAAAGATATGGAAAAACTAGGTGTCTTCCAGTTATTCCTAGATCCTTTAGGTGGTCTGTAGTTAATCATGTCCACGAGAGTATTGTTCATCTTGGTTGGGAAAAAACGTTGGACAAAATGTACGAATTTTATTGGTTTCAGCATATGGCTAAATACGTACGAAAGTTTGTCGACAATTGTATTACTTGTAAGCTGACCAAACCTACATCAGGAAAGCTACCAATTGAGCTTCATCCTATACCCAATGTTGACATTCCATGGCATACAATACATATTGATATCACGGGTAAATTAAGCGGTAAAAGGGATAAAAAGGAGTACATTATAGTACAAATAGATGCATTCACTAAATTTGTTTATTTGTACCACACAGAAAATATTAACAGTGAACGTTGTATAGATGCTGTAAAGTCAGCAATATGTGTGTTTGGCGTACCAACACGAATCATTGCAGATCAGTGTAGATCATTTACAGGATCTAGTTTTTGTGATTTCTGTTCTATGCAGAAAATAAAGTTACACCTAATAGCAACAGGCGCCAGTCGCGCAAACGGGCATGTAGAGCGCGTTATGAGTGTTTTGAAACAAATGTTAACCGCAGTGGAAAGTAGTCAACGGTCCTGGCAAGATGCCCTAGGCGAAATACAACTAGCCATAAACTGTACAACTAATCGTGTAACCAAATCCAGTCCTCTAGAATTATTAATTGCAAAAGAGGCCTTTTAATATGTTACCTATAGTTGAAGAAAATAATAAAGTTGATGTTAGTTTTGTAAGAAAGATGGCGACAGAAAATATAAGTAGGAATGCGATTTATGACAAAGAACGGTTTGACAAGAACAAAGCTAAATTTAACAGATTTAAAATTGGCGATTATGTTTTGCTTAAAAATGAAGAGAGATATCAAACTAAATTAGATCAAAAGATCAAAGGTCCATTTCTTGTGGCAGAGATACAGAAGGAGATCGATATGTTTTAAAATCTCTAGTAAATAAGCGAACTTACAAGTACTCGCATGAAGCTCTAAGAAGTATGCCAGAAGAAGGGATTCCCAAAGAGCTGGACTCGTGTGATGAGATTGAAATCGTTGAAGATCCATTGGTGGACTCCAATGAAGGTGAAAACGTTGAGAGAGACGTCATAAATGGGTTGGTGTATTCCAACTAGAAAAAGAAACGTTGAAA
The DNA here is from genome assembly GCA_018903615.1 of Drosophila neocordata. Lineage (NCBI taxonomy): Eukaryota > Metazoa > Arthropoda > Insecta > Diptera > Drosophilidae > Drosophila > Drosophila neocordata. The sequence goes on from JAEIGI010000063.1 coordinate 5,805, forward strand.
GAGACATCATAAATGGGTTGGTGGATTCCAACTAGAAAAAGAAACGTTGAAAGAGACGTCATAAATGGGTTGGTGTATTCCAACTAGAGTGAAGGCGTTGAAAGAAGCGTCAGAAAACCATTGGTGGACTCCAATGTGAAAAGATACGTTGAAAGATACGTCATGGTTAAGTTGGTGGATTCCAACTGAAATGAACTTCAATCTAATAATTCGGACATCGAAAATAGGTTGACCCATAATGTAGGGTTGCCAGTGCTAGTAGGTACACGAGTTAAAGTGTTGAATTATTAGATGTCTGGTGACTATCATTGCGGTAAAAGCCCATGTTTTTAAGTGTCTTAGAAACGAGATTACATGTAAACTTGGGAATCCTCTATCCAAAGGCTACTTGGAGAATTCTAGGCTATCTTCTGTCATTGGTGCGGCCAAATTGAATAAAGTTAAATAATTCTCTTAATTTTCAATTGAGTTGTGGATAAAATTTAATCTGTTCATTAAACATAATCTTTTCAGATTAAGCTTAACATGATCTGCTATATTGCTAAAAATGTTATGTAACACACGAGGACGTGTGAAGGTCAGGAAGGCCGTGTCGCATCACTATTTTTTTAATTTACTCGTTAGTTAATCGTAATAACTGTACCATCTCTATTGTAACGATTAAAAAGAAAACAGAAGCAAAAGGTTACATGTTTAATGTCTTTTTATCCTTTTCCTACGGATATCTTCTGTCTCAAGATATGGTCTGGCAGATTGGAGAAGAATAATAGATTATATTAGATATTAATAGATTGGACAGAATAATAGTAAAACAAAACAAAAAAAAAATATTCCCTACATTTAATGACACTATCTCTTCTCTATATATATAAAAATAAGTTGCTGTTCGTTAGTATCGCTAAAACTCGAGAACGGCTGAACGGATTTATCTATTCTTGGTCTTGAATTATTCGTGGAGGTCTAGGAAAGGTTTAAAAGTTGAGAAAAATTCGAATAATTGCTGGGAAAATCCTCAAAACAGTATTTTTCTTCGTGACAACCAAAATATTTTCGGTGGGGCCATGATTCTGTTGTCAGGTGATTTTCGTCAAACTCTTACACCTCGACCGGATTCATCACATTACCTACAGATTTCTGTCACATCACAGACTCAAAATTCAGCGAGTTTTTTCAGATATAGAGCAAAAGTTCAATAACCAAGAATTGCGTACGACACTTTGATAGAAGCTGTGAACAGTGGAGTGGATCTGGTGGAATTTATTTTCTTGATACTCCCGGAGGAACCGGAAAAACGTTTTCAATTTCATTGCTTTTGGCGAGGATCAAATCGCGAAATGATGTTGCTCTAGCGTTGGCTTTATCTGGAATAGCTGCAACTCTGCTAGAAGGCGGGCGAACTGCACATTCTGCCTTGAAATTACCACTAAACATGCAAATCACCGAAACACCAATTTGCAACATTGCCAAAAATAGCGCAATGGCCAAGAACCTACAGGTATGCAAATTGATTGTTTGGGATGAATGCACAATGGCCCATAAGAGGTCACTGGAGGCACTGGACAGGACGTTGAAAGATCTTCGTGACAACCAAAATATTTTCGGTGGGGCCATGATTCTGTTAGATGATTTTCGTCAGACTCTTCTAGTTAATCCCCGATCAACTGTTGTTGATGAACTAAATGCATGCCTAAAATCATCAAATTTGTGGCAGTACGTAAAGACACTTCACTTAACAACTAACATGCGAGTATTTTTGCAACAAGATGAAACTGCAAATGTGTTTGCAAAGCAATTGTTAGACATTGGAAATAATAAAGTTGCAGTGGACACCTCGAACGGATTCATCACATTACCTACAGATTTCTGTCACATCACAGACTCAAAAGTGGAGCTTATTCAGCGACTTTTCCCAGATATAGCGCAAAAGTTCAAAAACCATAATTAGCTGGGTGAACGAGCAATATTAGCAGCGAAAAATAAAGATGTCGAGGATCTTAATGCTGCGTAACATTAATCAACCTCGACTATGCAATGGAACAAGACTGGCTGTGAAAAGACTTATGAATAACGTCATTGAGGCGACAATCATAAAAGGAAAATACAAAGGAGAGGATGTCTTGATCCTGCGGATACCGATGATTCCAACGGACTTACCATTCGATTTTAAACGCTTACAATTTCCAGTACGTCTTGCCTTTGCGATGACCATAAATAAATCGCAAGGACAATCGTTAGAAGTTTGTGGAATCAACTTGGAGTTTCCCTGTTTTGCGCATGGACAATTATACGTCGCGTGTTCGCGCGTCGGAAAACAATCTTCTTTGTTTGTTTACGCACCACAAATCAAAACTAAAAATATAGTTTATGAGAAAGCTTTAAATAAATTAAAAGACTGTATTTTAACAGTGTGTGTCTGAGAAAGCTTTAAATTAATTAAAAGACTTTATTTTAACAGTGTGTGTATGTGAATATCAAATTTAAAATTTACCGATGAGGCAGTACGAAGTCGCCGGGGGTCTAGTTTATACATAAATATGTTTGCATTGCTAGCAGCGCAGCTACGCGGTCTTAGCTTTAGTTAACAATTGTATCAGAATTAAGATTCATTCAATATACTGAACTTAAACATAAAAGTAATACTGGTATCTTTATTTTAGACCACTGGAATCTGCTTTCTACACTTTATCGTTGGTGGAAAATGGCCCTGTGCTCCATGTTAATGGTTTATGATCCGAATTTTTTTCCGAATAAGTAAGGCCTAAAATGTTTTACTGCCCAGTGAACGGCAAGCATTTCTTTTTCTGTTGTTGAATAACGAGTTTATTTATCAGATAATGTACGACTTGCATAAGAAATAGGTTTGTCATTTCCAGCTAATTTTTGTGATAACACGGCACCAATGGCATAATTGCTTGCATCGGTGGTTAATATAAAAAATTTGTTGAAATTTGGGTAAATCAATATTGGATTATTACAAAGTAATGTCTTGCAAAACGCAAAAGCTTTACAGTATTCTTCATCAATAGTTATCGCATTTGTACCTTTTAATTGTTGTGTTAGGGCTTTGTTATGCGGGCAAAGCCCTTAATGAATTTTCGATAATACCCAAGGAGCCCAAGAAATGATTTAATTTGTTTCCTGGTTTTTTGGGATGGAGAACTCCTGAATGGCTTTTATTTTGTTGGGATTAGGTTTAACACCATCTTGAGTCACTAAATGGCCTAGAAAATTAACCTCTCTTCGAAGGAAGTCAGATTTTGCTATTTGTAGTTTAAAGTTAGCGGATCTGAGCCTATCAAAAACTTGTTTAATATCATTCATGTGTTTTTGCAAAGATGTCGAAAAACTATGATGTCGTCAAAGTAAACCAGACAAATGGAACCTACAAGATCTCCAAGGATATGGTCCATTACTCTTTGAAACTTTGCAGGAGCGTTCTTCAACCCGAACGGACGAACTCAAAGGTACCACCTTCTACTGTAAAAGCTGTTTTATATTTACCGAGTTGGTCTAGAATATCGTTTATATTTGGAATGGTGAACGTTAACTTTTGATTATCGTCATAGAAAAGGTCTGTGTATTTACTACAAAGTTGCATTAACGCAACTATTTTCTCTTCGGAGTTAAGGTGATCTGTTTTCAATATGATGCCGTGTTTGTGTATTTCAACAAAGTGATTTTGATTATAGGGGATGGTTTATAATGGCTGTTCGTAATATAATTGCTGATCTTCGAGGGACTTGTTTATAATTAACATATTGCTATATCTGTTAGCTGAGTTGTATAATCCTTCTGATATATGTAAATGCTTGTTATAGGTTGTCTCTTGACTGTAAAAATCACCTTGCTTCAACTGGACTGGAAGATTTACTAAGACTTTTGATAGTGCGAGGATAACATGTACTTTCGTTGCTGGGTTGTCTTGTATAAAAACGGGCTAGAATAATATTGGCTTTTAATTTTCTAAAAATATCCATTCCAAACAGGCCTTTAAAATTTGGATGGAAGTCGAAAAGAAGAAACTCCACCTTTATTTCTTCTTCAAACTCTGTAACCCATTGAATCATGGTTTTTTCTCTAATGACGTGTTGATTTAGGACAGTCTGGACAGTTACGGGATTATTGAGAGTTTTGCGATCGATATTGGAAACTATAGTTGGGCTTATTAATGAATTTGTGGAACCTGTATCTATCAAAAATTTTATTGGTTGGTTTGTGATGGAATTAATCCATATGAAAGGGAGTGTTAATCCGTGTGTTCCTTTTGTTAAGGAGGCTGTTGATTCTTGGAGGCAGTTTCGAGAAAATTTCCTGTGTCGTTAATATTGCAAAGTTTAGTTGAGGATTGCTGTTCATTAATATTATGCAATTGATTCCTGGAGGTGATTGTTGAGTTAATAGGACTTACAGTTGAATTTCTATTATAATTGTTATTGTTAGGCAGAGTGTTGTTTACCGAATTTTTATATGAATCGCTTCTATTGTTATAGTGTGGGTTATTGTTAGGATGGTTTCTTATATGTTGGGGGCGTGAATATGGTGCTATTTGAGCTCTAATATTCTGAGTAGTGTTTGGTTTTTGAGTATAAAAAGTCTTTTCTATACGGCAATATTCGTAGGCTTCCTTAATATATTGCGGATTTTTTGTTTTTACTGAAGAGGTTTTAAGAGGTTCTCGTAAATGGAATAAAAAGGTGTTCAAGCCAATTTCATCATAGAGTTTAGCTTTGTCGGTCGAGTATTGATTAGCGTTTCGTAACTTGTCTGTTAGTTGCGATCTTATTCTCAAAATACCAGAAGTTATCAGAAAAGTTTTGGAAATCGTGAATAAGCATAGATTCACTTTTCTTGTTACCATAATATTGAATCAGATTAACCTTAATGTCATTCCTGATGAGTCCAGTGTCGCAGAGTTTTAACGCGTCATTAGCTCTTCCTATGATTTTATTCCTGATGGCTCTTAGTAGAAGGGAGCTGTACGGTGTCTGGTCGATTCCTTGAATTGATGTGATCACCTCTTCCACATTAACGATGAAGTCCTGCACTTGATTAGGGGTTCCGTCAAAAGTAGGTACTTCTTTGATGAAAGCGAGGCTGTCGGTTGGATTTAAAATTGTTGGAGTGTTTGCCATGCTAATTGTTGAATGTGTCCCGTTTGAAGACGATATAGTAGACGGAATTGATGCCAAGGCGTTGCCGGAGTCCATTGAGCTTACGTTGAGAGGGCAAACTAGGTTTTCACTTGTTTTTGGGATTCGCCCGGGAGATGCTCTTGTTGTTGTTGTCCGGAGTGTATAAGCCTTTGACATTACTTAAGAAAATGTTATTTTTTGCTTCTATTTGATCTAATTCAACGTAGGATAAATCAGCGTGAGAAAAAAAATGATATATACTTTGAAAATTTGTATCTGTGTTTTACCAAAGCCGATCTGTTAAGTCATATAGATATCGACTTTATCTATTCACATTTGTTGTTGTTTTTTTTTTTTTTCTATTTACGATATCAATATTACAGATAAACAATATCACTGCACAATGAAATTTGGTATTTTTATTTGTAAACTTCTTATGTCTTCACTGTTTGAGCTCTGTGTCATAACTGATCTTGCAGTTTTACGAGTTGCTTACAGAATAGTGTCTTTCTCTACAATCTTTGTACATATTTTGTAGCTTTTTTGTGCGAATTGATGTCGCCGGGCACATTTGGTTTTGCCGAAATGAGCGAAGATGGCAGCGTCGATAGACAGATTAGTGGCGCCAGACATTGTATGTTGGTTAGTTTTGGTAGCGGCGACCGATACTTTTTAAGTTTTAAGGGCGCCGAACATCAGCGCCTCTTTAGTAATGAGCGTGAGGACCGAAATGCAAGATTCCGATAGGTCGGCGTCAAAACTCAGAAATGTGGTGTTGCTGCTTTGTTTTTTTTTTACCCTGTACTTATAGGGTAAAAGGGTATATTAAAGTCTCTAAAATGTATGTAACAGGCAGAAGGAAGCATTTCCGACCCCTTAAAGTATATATATCATGATCAGCATCAACAGCCGAGTCGATTGAGACACGTGGATCTCAGAGACTATAAGAGCTAGAGCAACGAAATTTGGTCTCAGCATCCGTGTAGTGTAGATCAAGTTTGTTTCACGCCACGCTCACTTCCGCCCCCGAAATTTAGGAAAAACGAATAACTAGAGTTATATTAAAGGTAGCGCATTCTTATTTGGCACACCCACAATAATATGGCCAAAAGGTATCTGCTGACCAAATTTCGTTAAAATCAGACATCAAGAATCGGAGATATTTCTATATACATTTTGTACTGAAATGCCCAGTGCGACATTGCGTCGTAAGTGTGAGCGAGTTAGCATGCGTTCGTTGCTGCCGCTTGTGAAAAAAATTTTAGTTTGAATTAATGGCAAATTTTAAGGAGTTTCATTTATCTACTTGGTACAGGGTATACTCAAAGTCGGCGAAAACGACTTGCTTGATTCCTTTTTTTTTTTTGTAGCGTGTCGTAAAATTTCACGTAATTCTGAAAATTTCTAGTTAATTATGTCTGTATGTGTGTATGTATACATGTATGTATACATTCATAACTATACTACTATGTTGTTGGTTCATGCCGTGGCAGTAGTGATTATCAGCGATTGATTCCACATATCACACCACAAGATGTTCTCATGTGCATGTATGTACATATTTTTAATAAATAATATTGCGATAACAGCAATTATTAACGATTGATTTCGCCCAATCGCAACACATTTGTTATTAAAGTTAAGTATATATTTGTTTATACATGGACTGCAATTTTATTTTTTTTGTCTTTGCGGTAATGATTATCAACAATTGATTCCCATCCATTTAGCAATGCATCTTATACACAGTTACTCCACTTTACGTGTGAAATACACAAAAACAATGATGCTTAGCGTGATAATAACTAGATCCAATCATACCAGCTGCATACCATCGGGAGCTAGATGAGTCTGTAGGCTTTTGTGTTAAAAAAAAAATTGCCAAAACAGAAGTGTGTGTGTTTATTTCTAAGTTTTTAGGTTTTCCTCTATTCTTATCTTCCTACAAAGAGTAAGTGCTTATGTGTTTACAATTAATGAACATATACATATCTTATGTAGATGTGTTTGTGTGTGCTTTAATCTCATTGCATTAATCTGGATGGATTGTTGGGTTGGTAACTCGAGCGTTTGTAGGTTTGAGACAAACATGTAACGAACCTTGAGGTTCGATCGAACACATGCAAACAAAAGAAATGTGCGATCGAACCGAAAGCAAAATTCAAACATGTAAATCGCGTGACTTAAATTGGCAAATATGTATACAAACATAAGTACATATGTTTAGAGAGAAATGCTTAAAGCAAAGGCCGAATATATGTAATATATAATAGAAACAGATGAGATGCATGTAACCTCGTGTGACGTCACTGAGAGTGAGTTACATTGGACTTAGAGAGTCGGCTCATGCGTATAGACCAACGGGGAAGGCGAGGGCTTGCATTTCGGCTGTCGGCAATATCAAAGTGAGAAAGGCAGTATGTATTATGTTCAAAGCAGAGGTTTGAGAGGGGCTGGAAGTATTGGGCGCTAAATTTGAAAATATATAACTAGAGATACGGCAGACTTCGTACTGCCTCATCGATAAATTTTAAATTTGATATTCACAGACACACACTGTTAAAATACAGTCTTTTAATTAATTTAAAGCTTTCTCATAAACTATATTTTTAGTTTTGTTTTGTGGTGCGTAAACAAACAAAGAAGACGGTTTTCCGACGCGGGAACACGCGACGTATAATTGTCCATGCGCAAAACAGGGAAACTCCAAGTTGATTCCACAAACTTCTAACGATTGTCCTTGCGATTTATTTATGGTCATCGCAAAGGCAAGACGTACTGGAAATTGTAAGCGTTTAAAATCGAATGGTAAGTCCGTTGGAATCATCGGTATCCGCGGGATCAAGACATCCTCTCCTTTGTATTTTCCATTTATGATTGTCGCCTCAATGACGTTATTCATAAGTCTTTTCACAGCCAGTCTTGTTCCATTGCATAGTCGAGGTTGATTAATGTTACGCAGCATGATGACAACTGATCCTACTTTTAACTGCAAATTGTGAGGTGGTAATCCAAGCAATTCCAGTGAATTTAAGAACTCAACTCAGATTACGTCATCCTGGTTCATTACAGTGTCGACTGATTTGAAGGAAACCAACTGTCCTGGAAGAAAATTCTGAATGGTCACATTAAGATCCTCGACATCTTTATTTTTCGCTGCTAATATTGCTCGTTCACCCAGCTAATTATGGTTTTTGAACTTTTGCGCTATATATATATCTGGGAAAAGTCGCTGAATAAGCTCCACTTTTGAGTCTGTGATGTGACAGAAATCTGTAGGTAATGTGATGAATCCGTTCGAGGTGTCCACTGCAACTTTATTATTTCCAATGTCTAACAATTGCTTTGCAAACACATTTGCAGTTTCATCTTGTTGCAAAAATACTCGCATGTTAGTTGTTAAGTGAAGTGTCTTTACGTAATGCCACAAATTTGATGATTTTAGGCATGCATTTAGTTCATCAACAACAGTTGATCGGGGATTAACTAGAAGAGTCTGACGAAAATCACCTAACAGAATCATGGCCCCACCGAAAATATTTTGGTTGTCACGAAGATCTTTCAACGTTCTGTCCAGTGCCTCCAGTGACTTCTTATGGGCCATTGTGCATTCATCCCAAACAATCAATTTGCATACCTGTAGGTTCTTGGCCATTGCGCTATTTTTGGCAATGTTGTAAATTGGTGTTTCGGTGATTTGCATGTTTAGTAGAAATTTCAAGGCAGAATGTGCAGTTCGCCCGCCTTCTAGTAGAGTTGCAGCTATTCCAGATAAAGCCAACGTTAGAGCAACATCATTTCGCGATCTGATCCTCGCCAAAAGCAATGAAATTAAAAACGTTTTTCCGGTTCCTCCGGGAGCATTAAGGAAATAAATTCCACCAGATCCACTGTTCACAGCTTCTATCGAGTTTTACTGAGACTAACGAACAGCAACTTATTTTTATATAGATATTGAATAGAGACCCGGCAGACTTCGTACTGCCTCATCGATAAATTTTAAATTTGAAATTCACAGACACACACTGTTAAAATAAAGTCTTTTAATTAATTTAAAGCTTTCTCAGACACACACTGTTAAAAAACAGTCTTTTAATTAATTTAAAGCTTTCTCATAAACTATATTTTTAGTTTTGTTTTGTGGTGCGTAAATAAACAAAGAAGACGATTTTCCGACGCGCGAACACTCTACGTATATTGTCCATGCGCCAAACAGGGAAACTCCAAGTTGATTCCACAAACTTCTAACGATTGTCCTTGCGATTTATTTATGGTCATCGCAAAGGCAAGACGTACTGGAAATTGTAAGCGTTTAAAATCGAATGGTAAGTCCCTTGGAATCATCGGTATCCGCGGGATCAAGACATCCTCTCCTTTGTATTTTCCTTTTATGATTGTCGCCTCAATGACGTGTCGACTGATTTGAAGGAAACCAACTGTCCTGGAAGAAAATTCTGAATGGTCTCATTAAGATCCTCGACATCTTTATTTTTCGCTGCTAATATTGCTCGTTCACCTAGCCAATTATGGTTATTGAACTTTTGCGGTATATCTGGGAAAACTCGCTGAATAAGCTCCACTTTTGAGTCTGTGATGTGACAGAAATCTGTAGGTAATGTGATGAATCCGTTCGAGGTGTCCACTGCAACTTTATTATTTTCAATGTCTAACAATTGCTTCGCAAACACATTTGCAGTTTCATCTTGTTGCAAAAATACTCGCATGTTAGTTGTTAAGTGGAGTGTCTTTACGTATTGTCACAAATTTGATGATTTTAGGCATGCATTTAGTTCATCAACAACAGTTGATCGGGGAATAACTGGAAGATTCTGAGGAAAATCACCTGACAACAGAATCATGGCCCCACCGAAAATATTTTGGTTGTCACGAAGATCTTTCTACGTTCTGTCCAGTGCCTCCAGTGACCTCTTATGGGCCATTGTGCATTCATCCCAAACAATCAATTTGCATACCTGTAGGATCTTGGCCATTGCGCTATTTTTGGCAAGTTTGCTAATTGGTGTTTCGGTGATTTGCATGTTTAGTGGTAACTTCAAGGCAGAATGTGCAGTTCGCCCGCCTTCTAGTAGAGTTGCAGCTATTCCAGATGAAGCCAACGCTAGAGCAACATCATTTCGCGATCTGATCCTCGCCAAAAGCAATGAAATTAAAAAAGTTTTTCCGGTTCCTCCGCGAGCATCAAGGAAATTAATTCCACCAGATCCACTCCACTGTTCACAGCTTCTATCAAAGTGTCGTACGCAATTCTTGGTTATTGAACTTTTGGGCTATATCTGAAAAAACTCGCTGAATTTTGAGTCTGTGATGTGACAGAAATCTGTAAGTAGATGTTCTCATGTGCATGTACATATTTTTAATAAATAATATTGCGATAACAGCAATTATTAACGATTGATTTCGCCCAATCGCAACACATTTGTTATTAAAGTTAAGTATATATTTGTTTACACATGGACTGCAATTTTATTTTTTTTGTTTTTGCGGTAATGATTATCAACAATTGATTCCCATCCATTTAGCAATGCATCTTATACACAGTTACTCCACTTTACGTGTGAAATACACAAAAACAATGATGCTTAGCGTGATAATAACTAGATCCAATCATACCAGCTGCATACCATCGGGAGCTAGATGAGTCTGTAGGCTTTTGTGTTAAAAAAAAAATTGCCAAAACAGAAGTGTGTGTGTTTATTTCTAAGTTTTTAGGTTTTCCTCTATTCTTATCTTCCTACAAAGAGTAAGTGCTTATGTGTTTACAATTAATGAACATATACATATCTTATGTAGATGTGTTTGTGTGTGCTTTAATCTCATTGCATTAATCTGGATGGATTGTTGGGTTGGTAACTCGAGCGTTTGTAGGTTTGAGACAAACATGTAACGAACCTTGAGGTTCGATCGAACACATGCAAACAAAAGAAATGTGCGATCGAACCGAAAGCAAAATTCAAACATGTAAATCGCGTGACTTAAATTGGCAAATATGTATACAAACATAAGTACATATGTTTAGAGAGAAATGCTTAAAGCAAAGGCCGAATATATGTAATATATAATAGAAACAGATGAGATGCATGTAACCTCGTGTGACGTCACTGAGAGTGAGTTACATTGGACTTAGAGAGTCGGCTCATGCGTATAGACCAACGGGGAAGGCGAGGGCTTGCATTTCGGCTGTCGGCAATATCAAAGTGAGAAAGGCAGTATGTATTATGTTCAAAGCAGAGGTTTGAGAGGGGCTGGAAGTATTGGGCGCTAAATTTGAAAATATATAACTAGAGATACGGCAGACTTCGTACTGCCTCATCGATAAATTTTAAATTTGATATTCACAGACACACACTGTTAAAATACAGTCTTTTAATTAATTTAAAGCTTTCTCATAAACTATATTTTTAGTTTTGTTTTGTGGTGCGTAAACAAACAAAGAAGACGGTTTTCCGACGCGGGAACACGCGACGTATAATTGTCCATGCGCAAAACAGGGAAACTCCAAGTTGATTCCACAAACTTCTAACGATTGTCCTTGCGATTTATTTATGGTCATCGCAAAGGCAAGACGTACTGGAAATTGTAAGCGTTTAAAATCGAATGGTAAGTCCGTTGGAATCATCGGTATCCGCGGGATCAAGACATCCTCTCCTTTGTATTTTCCATTTATGATTGTCGCCTCAATGACGTTATTCATAAGTCTTTTCACAGCCAGTCTTGTTCCATTGCATAGTCGAGGTTGATTAATGTTACGCAGCATGATGACAACTGATCCTACTTTTAACTGCAAATTGTGGTCATCAGTCTTTTCACAGCCAGTCTCGTTCCAATTCATAGTCGAGGTTGATTAATGTTACGCAGCATGATTACAACTGATCCTACTTTTAACTGCAAATTGTGAGGTGGTAATCCAAGCAATTCCAGTGAATTTAAGAACTCAACTCAGATTACGTCATCCTGGTTCATTACAGTGTCGACTGATTTGAAGGAAACCAACTGTCCTGGAAGAAAATTCTGAATGGTCACATTAAGATCCTCGACATCTTTATTTTTCGCTGCTAATATTGCTCGTTCACCCAGCTAATTATGGTTTTTGAACTTTTGCGCTATATCTGGGAAAAGTCGCTGAATAAGCTCCACTTTTGAGTCTGTGATGTGACAGAAATCTGTAGGTAATGTGATGAATCCGTTCGAGGTGTCCACTGCAACTTTATTATTTCCAATGTCTAACAATTGCTTTGCAAACACATTTGCAGTTTCATCTTGTTGCAAAAATACTCGCATGTTAGTTGTTAAGTGAAGTGTCTTTACGTAATGCCACAAATTTGATGATTTTAGGCATGCATTTAGTTCATCAACAACAGTTGATCGGGGATTAACTAGAAGAGTCTGACGAAAATCACCTAACAGAATCATGGCCCCACCGAAAATATTTTGGTTGTCACGAAGATCTTTCAACGTTCTGTCCAGTGCCTCCAGTGACTTCTTATGGGCCATTGTGCATTCATCCCAAACAATCAATTTGCATACCTGTAGGTTCTTGGCCATTGCGCTATTTTTGGCAATGTTGTAAATTGGTGTTTCGGTGATTTGCATGTTTAGTAGAAATTTCAAGGCAGAATGTGCAGTTCGCCCGCCTTCTAGTAGAGTTGCAGCTATTCCAGATAAAGCCAACGTTAGAGCAACATCATTTCGCGATCTGATCCTCGCCAAAAGCAATGAAATTAAAAACGTTTTTCCGGTTCCTCCGGGAGCATCAAGGAAATAAATTCCACCAGATCCACTGTTCACAGCTTCTATCGAGTTTTACTGAGACTAACGAACAGCAACTTATTTTTATATAGATATTGAATAGAGACCCGGCAGACTTCGTACTGCCTCATCGATAAATTTTAAATTTGAAATTCACAGACACACACTGTTAAAATAAAGTCTTTTAATTAATTTAAAGCTTTCTCAGACACACACTGTTAAAAAACAGTCTTTTAATTAATTTAAAGCTTTCTCATAAACTATATTTTTAGTTTTGTTTTGTGGTGCGTAAATAAACAAAGAAGACGATTTTCCGACGCGCGAACACTCTACGTATATTGTCCATGCGCCAAACAGGGAAACTCCAAGTTGATTCCACAAACTTCTAACGATTGTCCTTGCGATTTATTTATGGTCATCGCAAAGGCAAGACGTACTGGAAATTGTAAGCGTTTAAAATCGAATGGTAAGTCCCTTGGAATCATCGGTATCCGCGGGATCAAGACATCCTCTCCTTTGTATTTTCCTTTTATGATTGTCGCCTCAATGACGTGTCGACTGATTTGAAGGAAACCAACTGTCCTGGAAGAAAATTCTGAATGGTCTCATTAAGATCCTCGACATCTTTATTTTTCGCTGCTAATATTGCTCGTTCACCTAGCCAATTATGGTTATTGAACTTTTGCGGTATATCTGGGAAAACTCGCTGAATAAGCTCCACTTTTGAGTCTGTGATGTGACAGAAATCTGTAGGTAATGTGATGAATCCGTTCGAGGTGTCCACTGCAACTTTATTATTTCCAATGTCTAACAATTGCTTCGCAAACACATTTGCAGTTTCATCTTGTTGCAAAAATACTCGCATGTTAGTTGTTAAGTGGAGTGTCTTTACGTATTGTCACAAATTTGATGATTTTAGGCATGCATTTAGTTCATCAACAACAGTTGATCGGGGAATAACTGGAAGATTCTGAGGAAAATCACCTGACAACAGAATCATGGCCCCACCGAAAATATTTTGGTTGTCACGAAGATCTTTCTACGTTCTGTCCAGTGCCTCCAGTGACCTCTTATGGGCCATTGTGCATTCATCCCAAACAATCAATTTGCATACCTGTAGGATCTTGGCCATTGCGCTATTTTTGGTAAGTTTGCTAATTGGTGTTTCGGTGATTTGCATGTTTAGTGGTAACTTCAAGGCAGAATGTGCAGTTCGCCCGCCTTCTAGTAGAGTTGCAGCTATTCCAGATGAAGCCAACGCTAGAGCAACATCATTTCGCGATCTGATCCTCGCCAAAAGCAATGAAATTAAAAAAGTTTTTCCGGTTCCTCCGCGAGCATCAAGGAAATTAATTCCACCAGATCCACTCCACTGTTCACAGCTTCTATCAAAGTGTCGTACGCAATTCTTGGTTATTGAACTTTTGCGCTATATCTGAAAAAACTCGCTGAATTTTGAGTCTGTGATGTGACAGAAATCTGTAAGTAATGTGATGAATCCGGTCGAGGTGTAAGAGTCTGACGAAAATCACCTGACAACAGAATCATGGCCCCACCGAAAATATTTTGGTCACGAAGAAAAATGCTATTTTGAGGATTTTCCCAGCAATTTTTCCCTGGTATTTATCTCACTTTTTAAACCTTTCCTAGACCTCCACGAATAATTCAAAACCAAGAATAGATAAATCCGTTCAGCCGTTCTCGAGTTTTAGCGATACTAACGAACAGCATTTTATTTTTATATATATAGAGATTATATATAATATATTAGTTCATAATTATTTATAAGTTATATTTAGTTATAGGGATATATTAATTTATATGTATACTATGTTTAAGTATATGGAAAAGCGCGGGAAAAAGAGGAGCGTGGTTCTTTTTTTTTGTTTTTAGCGCGAATCCCAACGGGTGCACTAAATGCCCACACCTCCCGCCCAACCGACCGAGCCGCATAACTTACGGCTCGAGTCGCGGTGACAGTTCATACATACAGACAAAAACGAAAACTAAAGCTAGCTACGAGCTAAAAAAGAAAGTATAGAATTTTTTATTAATGGAAAAGAGAGTTCTGTACTGATTACATGATAAAGACGATTATAATCAGAACAAAGAACTCGGAAAGGTTCATGCAGTAAATAATTAGTAGAACAGCGTGACAGAGATAGATGTATAAAGTTTCTAGTAGGTCGACAAGGAACACTAAAATTTATTTGGTTCAATAGCTCGGGCGAGTCTATATCACCTTTAAAAATCTTGTGCATAAAAATGACGCCAAGCTTTACTCTACGATTAGTAAGAGAAGGAAGTCCAAGTAAAAGAAGTCTACTAGAGTACGATGGCAAATTGACATTACGATCCCAGTTCAGACCACGAAGAGCAAAAAGCAAGAACTGTATTTGAACCGACTCAATTCTTGCTTGGTGTGACTCATACTGAGGTGACCAGATGCACGATGCATATTCTAAAATAGGACGGAGCAGTGAGGTGAAAAGAATTTTAGTTGTATATGGATCGTCAAACTCCTTTGACCATCTCTTTACAAACCCAACAACGCCCATGGCTTTACCGACGGTAGAGGAAATATGGGACTTAAACGTTAGTTTACGGTCCATCAGGACACCCAAGTCATACATCTCATTAAGACGTTCTAAAGGTGTATTAGTAAGAAAATAAGTAACTAAATGCGGAGAAGTTCTATAAAAAGTCATGACCTTGCATTTAGTTGCATTTAATTTTAATAAGTTATTATGACACCAAAGCTCAAGATTTTGAAGATCAGATTGCAATCGACAAGAAGAGGTAATGTCTTTGTAACTAACAGAGGGAAGGTCATTAATGAAAAGGGTAAACAGCAGTGGTCCCAAATGACTACCCTGAGGCACCCCCGAAGTAACATGGATGCATTTGGAATATGACGATTTAAAAAGAACCCTTTGAGTTCTATTTGTCAGATATTCACGAATCCAATTAATTAAAGGACTTGGAAAGCCAATACTATTTAATTTATAAAGAAGAAGCGTATGATTAACAGAATCAAAAGCCTTACTGAAATCAGTATATATGACATCAGTTTGCCTTGCATTTCTAAATCCTTCCATCGTTAAAGAAGTAAATTCTAAAAAGGTTAGTGGTAGTAGATCTACATTTCACAAACCCATGTTGAGATGGTGAAATTATAGATCTACAAAAATGTTGCAATTGAGAAGTGATTAATTTTTCAAAAGCTTTAGGTATAGCGGACAATTTAGAAATACCCCTATAGTTGGATGCTTCCGATTTTTTACCGCTTTTATGGAGAGGAACTATATAGGATTCCTTCCAGATAGCTGGGAACGTGGAAGATTTGACAGACAAAAGAAAAAGTTTACGAATTGGCTTACATAAAGCCTCGGCGCAAAATCTGAGAACGCAACCTGGTATTCCATCAGGACCAGGAGAGTAGACAGGTTTCACTAAATTAAGCACGCTTAGGAGCGAACTTTCATCGATCGAAGGACTGTAAATGCAGTTAGAGCTTTTTACCTGGTAAGGATACGGAATGTCTGATTGATATTCCGCTGAGGAATAGGTTGTTGTAAAAAAGTCTGCAAACAAATCAGCGATGGCTTGATCAGAACTCGCTATATTGTTTTCAAGAGATAAGCATGATGGATAGACAGACATTTTGCGTTTGGAATTCACAAAGCTATAAAATTGTTTAGGATTACTAGAAAATTCTAATTTACAACGCTGAAGGTAATCCTTATAGCAGTGCGTATTACGCGTCAAAAACTTTGATCGAGCGACTACGTAACGGGCATAGTCTGAGGAGCGGCCTGATTTCTTGTAAATTTTATAACACCTCGATTTTACATTTTTCAGGTTAGTTAGCTCCCGAGAATGCCAGGGGGGCCTATAGGCCGACACAGGGATCCTCAGCGGTACACAAACCTTAAAAAGCGAACCAAGAGTGTTATAAAACAGAGAAATAGCTTGGTTCATGTTTGAACAACTATACAGGGAAGACCAATCATTTTTAAGAATGAGCTCATTTAACTTACTAAAATTGGTCTTGCGAAAATTACGGGATTTAACCGCAGGACAGGCACCAACAGTCGGTACACGATACGGAAGATCAATAGTTAACTCCAAAGTAGGATGAAAACTATCTTCAGGCAGGACAAGAGGGTTTATTCTAGAAACTGCACCATTGGTGGAATCGAGAACAAATATCAGATCCAAAGATCTATTATTCTTGTTACGGACTGGATTTATTTGAGTCAAAGATAACTCGAAAAGACCTTCAATAAAGCAATGTGAAATAGAAGGGAGCAACAAAGCAGATTCGTCAGTAGGGGACCATACTATTTCCGGTAAATTAAAGTCACCGAGAACAATTAACATGTCTCTATCAGACAGTAACGATGAGATGTGTTGGATAGAAACCAAGTGTTTAATGTACACCGCCATGTCGGATTGTGGCGGGATGTACGAGCAAGTAATGTAGACAGAGAAAGTCTTGAGACTGACCTTGACACTTACAAACTCAATCTCCTGGTTATCAGGAGATTGAATCCGGTCAGAAGATAACGACGAGTCAATGGCAATCAAGACTCCTCCGCCTACACGCGAAATGCGATCACACCTGAATATTGAAAATTTTGCAGACAGAACAGATGCATCGTTAATGTCAGGTTTTAACCAAGTCTCTGAAAATACTAAAATTTTATAATCAAATACTAGACTATCTACATAAAGTCTAGGAAGCTTAGATTTAAGTCCTCTTACGTTCTGATAGGCCAGATTAAGGGACGAAATTAGTTTTTTGGAACACCAGCAGATGCTGATATTCCGGAAGCAATAGCAGAAGAAGTAGAAGGAAGCCTAACTGAGCCACGAGTTTTCTTTTTGGCCGTATATTCTTTCACTAATATGTGATCCGGCCAAAAGCTGTTACTACAGATGCAGTCAAACAGTTCAACCGGGACACTAATTTTAAAGGAAGAGATCTCCCTAGAATAATTAAATTTAAATTTTTCCACCGCTATTTTTGATGCTTGCATTTTTGTCTTAATGTAACCTAAGACGTCATCCGAAGAAGTTTCGGGATCAAGCCTAGAAACAAATATATGTTTCTTCGGTGGTACTCCAGTCAGAGGCCTAATTAATGGTGTTCCTCTAACTGGGCAGCTGTTGGCAATAACCAAAGAATTTGGTAGTTGCCCGGACTGTTCGGAAACTACAGTTTCATTCGTCTGTATAGAGAGACCATTTCCAGGAGAAACGGAAATGGCCTCATCTTTACGCCCACCCTGTGTGACGGGGGTGGTAAACGATATGAGCTGCGGAGGATTGGCTGTGAGCAGTGACGGAGATTGCGGAACTGCGGCCGAGACAGGGATAGGCACCGGCAGATGCAGGGACAGATTCCGCATACTAGTTTTCTTGCGCTTTGGAGACTCATTCAACAGCTTATAGCTTTTGAACTCTGTCTCCAAAGCGTTAAACTCATCAAAGAATTTACAAAAACCAGATGACAGTTTCTTAAACTTGTCCCTGGTCTGCCTCATGAATACCCTCATCTCGATTTCCACTTCTCGGCGTGAGTCGCATCCCCATTTGAGACCACCTCTTTGCTCCAAACTGTCCCTCACTTTGGCCGTGTAGCCGGCACACTTGAAGTGGGACAAGTGAGAAATACGTTATGAGGTGCAGGGGGATTCAAACACTTTTTGCTGGAGCAGACAGACATAATAGTATTTAAATATTTTTTTTTTTTTTAGAGCGAAAGAAAAAAAAATCAAAATTCAATGAAAAAAAGCCAAAGAAAATACTCACTCAGTATTTAAAATCAAATTCGACACTTGGGTCAAACTTGAAGAGAGGATAATTATTAAATTAAAGAGAGCACTACACGAGTACACGTATCACTTGTACGCGAGACAGAGATAGATGCGAGCGCGATCAAAAGAAATTAAGAAAAAAGAGCGGGAGAGTCAACAGCACTGCACATGCAACAACAGTACGTAGGCGATAGCGCGAGAGTGATTTTAAAGCGGGAAGAAGTACAAAAGCAAAATCAAAGATTAATACAAAAGAATAAGTTTAATGCTTTGATTTTGCGTTTTTATGTCCAAACAAACAAAAAGCACTATGTTAGTAAGTAGATAAACCACCACCAAACTATTAGACAATTTTTTTAAGGCAGCGCGATGACTTTAAAGTCGAAAATAAGGAAAATTATGCAGGAGCACAGGAAAACGCATCAATTCACAGTGAAAGCTTGAATTGAATTCTTCTCTTTCACCACAAGAGATGCGTGGCACGAGCGGCCAAGAAGGCCGATGATAAGAGAAAGTGATGGAATGTTTTGGGCGGCAAATATTGGCGCGCGGAAAAGTACTGGTTAGGGTATCACATTTCACCAAGCATCCCGAAGAGTCAAGATGCCTATAAATAGAGACGAATTAACAATCAAAAAGCGAAGTATTAATCAGAAAGCGAAGATCAGTTAGAAAGCGATGGAAACAAGCGAAGTGTCAGTTGAACCAGCAAGGTGCAAGTGAAGATTAACAAGTGAAGCAAACAAGCGAGGCCAACAAAGTGAAACATACGTGAAGAAGTAAAAGAGAGGGCGTGCCTAGTCATATTTGAAAAAGGATATCCATCCATATCCTGGCTACAATTGAAGGTTTAAAGGCGGTGGCAAGTAGGAAGACCATGAGTTATTATCGATGTGGATATCGATATGGATATCGATATGGACATGAATAGGAATATTGATATGGATAGCGATATGGATATCGATGAGGATATCATTATGAATATCGATGTGGATATGGATATCGATGTGGATCGATATGGATATCGATATGGATATCGATATGGACAACGATATGGATATCGATATGGATGTCGATATGTATCGATATGAATATAGATGTGAATGTGGTTATCGATATGGATATCGATATGGATCGATATAGATATTGATATGGATATGGACATGGATAGGAATATTAATATGGATAACGATATGAATATCGATGTGGATATGGATATCGATATGAATATCGATGTAGATATGGATATCGATATGGAAATCGATGCGGATATCGATATGGATCGATATGGATATCGATGTGGATTTGGTTATCGATATGGATATCGATATAGATATCGATATGGATATCGATATCCATATCGATATGGACATCGATGTGGATATTGATATGGATATCGATATGGATATCGATATGGATATCGATATGGATATCGATATGGATATCGATATCGATATGGATATCGATATGGATATCGCTATGTTTATCGATATAGATATCGATATGGATGCCAATTTGGATAATGTTATGGATGTCGATTTGGATAATCTTATGTATATCGATGGAATTATCGATAAGGTAATCGATATAGTAAGCGTAATATAATAGTAATATCGATCCATATCGATAACCATATCCACATCGATATCCATATCGATCCGTATCGATATCCATATCCATAACCATATCACATCGATATCTATATCGATCCATATCGATATCCGCATCGATATCCACATCCACATCGATATTCATATCGTTATCCATATCAATATTCCTATCCACGTCCATATCCATATCCACATCGATAACCATATCCATATCGATATCTATTTCCATCCATACCGATATACATATCGATAACCATATCCACATCGATATCCATATCGATCCGTATCGATATCCATATCGATATCCATATCGATAAGCAAATCCACATCGAGATCCATATCGATCTATATCGATATCCGCATCGATATCCATATCGATATCCATATCTACATCGATATTCATATCGATATCCATAACCACATCGATATTCATATCGTTATCCATATCAATATTCCTATCCATGTCCATATCGATATCCATATCGATATCCACATCGATAACCATATCCATATCAATATCTATATCGATCCATATCGATATCCATAATGATATCCATATCGATATCCATATCGATATTCATATCGATATCCATATCTTTATCCATATCGATATTCATATCGATATCCATATCGATATCCATATCGTTATCCATAACAATATTCCTATCCATGTCCATATCGATATCCACATCGATAACCATATCCATATCGATATCTATATCAATCCATATCCATATCCACATCGATAACCATATTCACATCGATATCTATATCGATCCATATCGATATCCACATCGATAACCATATTCACATCGATATCCATATCGATCCATATCGATATCCATATCGATATCCATATCGAAATCCATATCGATATCCATATCGATATCCATATCGATATCCATATCGATATCCATATCGATATCCATATCGATATCCATGTCCACATCGATATCCATATCGATATCCATGTCCGCATCGATATTCATATCGATATCCATATCGATATCCATGTCCAAATCGATATTCATATCGATATCCATATCGACATCCTCATCGATATCCATATCGTTATCCATATCGATCCGTATCGATATCCATATCGATAACCTTATCACATCGATATTCATATCGATATCCATATCCACATCGATATCCATATCGATCCGTATCGATATCCATATCGATAACCATATCACATCGATATCCATATCGATCCATATCGATATCCATATCGATCCATATCGATATCCATATCGATATCCACATCGATATCCATATCGATATCCATATCGATATCCATATCGATATCCATATCGATATCCATATCGATCCATATCGATATCCATATCAATAGCCAAATCCACATCGATATCCATATCGATCCATATCGATATCCGCATCGATATCCATATCGATATCCATATCTACATCGATATTCATATCGATATCCATATCCACATCGATATCCATATCGATCCGTATCGATATCCATATCGATAACCATATCACATCGATATCCATATCGATCCATATCGATATCCATATCGATAACCAGATCCACATCGATATCCATATTGATCCATATCGATATCCGCATCGATATCCATATCGATATCCATATCTACATCGATATTCATATCGATATCCATATCCACATCGATATCCATATCGATCCGTATCGATATCCATATCGATAACCATGTCACATCGATATCCATATCGATCCATATCGATATCCATATCGATATCCATATCGATATCCATATCGATATCCATATCGATATCTATATCGATATCCATATCGATATCCATATCGATATCCATATCGATATCCATATCGATATCCATATCGATATCCATATCGATATCCATGTCGATATCCACATCCCCATCGATGTTTATATCGATATCCATTTCGATATCCTCATCGATATCCATATCGTTACCCATATTAATATTCCTATCCATGTCCATATCGATATCCATATCGATATCCATATCGATATCCACATCGATAACCATATCCATATCGATATCCATATCGATCCATATCGATATCCACATCGACCCATATCGATAACCAAATCCACATCGATATCCATATCGATCCATATCGATCCAAATCGATATCCATATCGATATCCATATCGATATCCATATCGATATCCATATCGATATCCATATCGACAGCCATATCGATATCCATATCGATATCCATGTCCACATCGATATACATATCGATATCCATATCGTTATCCATATCGATATCCATATTGGTAACCATACTCATATCGATATCTATATCGGATATCGATATCCATATCGAAACCATATTCATATCGATATCCATATCGATTTCCATATCAATATCCATATCGATCCATATCGATATCCATATCGATACCCATATCGATATGGATATCGATATCCATATCAATATCCATATCGATATCCATATCGATATACATATCGATATCCATATCTTAATCCATTTCGATATACATATTGTTATCCATATCAATATCCAAATCGATATTCATATCGATCGATATCCATATCGATATGGATATCAATATGCATATCGATATAGATATCGATACGGATATCGATTTGAATATCGATATGGATATCGATATGGGTATCGATATGAATATCGATATGGGTATCGATATGGATATCAACATGGATATCGATATGGATATCGATATGGATAGATATGGATATCGATATGAATATCGATATGGATATCGATATGGATATCGATCTGATTATGATTATCGATATGGATATCGATATGGATATCGATATGGATCGATATAGATATCGATATGGACATGGTTACCGATATGGATATCGATATAAATATCGATATGGATATCAGTATGGACATGGAAAGGAATATTGATATGGATAACGATATGGATATCGATGAGGATATCAATATGGATCGATATGGATATCGATGTGGATTTGGTTATCGATATGGATAACGATATGAATATTGATGTGGATATGAATATCGATATGGTTACCGATATGGATATCGATATAAATATCGATATGGATATCGATATGGATAGATATCGATATGGATATGGTTACCGATATGAATATCGATATGGTTACCGATATGGATATCGATATAAATATCGATATGGATATCAATATGGACATGGAAAGGAATATTGATATGGATAATGATATGGATATCGAAATGGATCGATATGGATACCAATGTGGATTTGGTTATCGATGTGGATAACGATATGAATATCGATGTGGATATGGATATCGATGCGGATATCGATATGGATCGATATGGATCGATGAGGATATCGATATGGATATCGATATGGATATCGATATAGATTTTGATATCGATTTGTATAATGTTATGTATATAGATATGAATATCGATAGATTAAGCGATATGGATATCCATATATATATCTCTATGGATATCGATATGGAACCCGATGTGGATATGGAGATAGATATCGATTTGGATATCGAGATGGATATCGCTATGTTTATCGATATAGATATCGATATGGATGCCAATTTGGATATTGTTATGGATGTCGATTTGGATAATCTTATGGTATATCGATGGGATTATCGATATGGTAATCGATATAGTAATCGTAATATAATAGTAATATCGATCCATATCGATATCCATATCGATACACATATCGATATCCATATTGATCCATATCGATCCATATCGAAATCCACATTGATATGCATATCGATATACATATTGATATCCATATCGATATCCATATCGATATCCATATCGATATCCATATCGATATCCACATCGACCCATATCGATAACCAAATCCGCATCGATATCCATATCGATCCATTTCGATCCATATCGATATCCAAATCGATATCCATATCGATATCCATATCGATATCCATATCGATATCCATATCGATAGCCATATCGATATCCATATCGATAGCCATATCGATATCCATATCGATTTCCATGTCCACATCGATATTCATATCGATATCCATATTGATATCCTCACCATATCGTTATCCATATCAATATTCCTAGCCATGTCCATATCGATATCCATATCGTTATCCATATCGATATCCATATTGGTAACCATATCCATATCGATATCTATATCGATCCATATCGATAACCATATTCACATCGATATCCATATCGATATCCATATCGATCCATATCGATATCCATATCGATATCCATATCGATATTCATATCGATATCCATGTCAATATCCATATCGATATACATATCGATATCCATATCTTAATCCATTTCGATATCCATATTGTTATCCATATCAATATCCATATCGATATTCATATCGATATCATAATCGATATACATATCGATATGCATATCGATTTTCATATCGATCGATATCCATATCGATATGGATATCAATATGTATATCGATATAGATATCGATACGGATATCGATTTGAATATCGATATGGATATCGATATGGGTATCGATATGGATATCAACATGGATATCGATATGGATATCGATATGGATAGATATAGATATCGATATGAATATCGATATGGATATGGATATGGTATGAAAATCGATATCGATATCAATATTGGTATAAAAATCGATATCGATATCGATATGTATATCGATTTGGATATCGATATGGATATCAATATGGACATTGATATGGATATCAATATGGATATCGATATGGATATCGATATGGATATCGATATGGATATCGATATGGATATCGATATGGATATCGATATGGATATCGATATGGATATCGATATGGATATCGATATGGATATCGATATGGATATCGATATGAATATCGATATATCGATGGATATCGATATCGATATGGATCGATATGGATATCGATTTGGATATCGATATGGATATCGATATGGATATCGATATGGATATCGATATGGATATCGATATGGATATCGATATGGATATCGATATGAATATCGATATGGATATCGAAATGGATATCGATATGGATATCGATATGGATATCGATATGGATATCGATATGGATATCGATATGGATATCGATATGGATATCGATATGGATATCGAAATGGATATCGATATGGATATCGATACGGATCGATATGAATATCGATGTGGATATCGATATGGATCGATATGGATATCGATGTGGATTTGGTTATCGATATGGATCGATGTGGATATCGATATGGATATCGATATGGATATCGATATGGATATCGATGTGGATATCGATATGGATATCGATATGGATATCGATATGGATATCGATATGGATATCGATATGGATATCGATATGGATATCGATATGGATATCGATATGGATATCGATATGGATATCGATATGGATATCGATATGGATATCGATATGGATCGATATGGATATCGATGATGAATATGGTTATCGATGTGGATATCGATATGGATCGATATAGATATCGATATGGATATGGTTATCGACGTGGATATCGATATGGATATGGATATGGAATATTGATATGGATAACGATATGGATATCGATGAGGATATCGATATGGATATCGATATGAATATCGATGTATCGATATATGGATATCGATATGGATATAGACATGGATATCGATATGGATATCGATATGGATATCGATATGGATATCGATATGGATATCGATATGGATATCGATATGGATATCGATATGGATATCGATATGGATATCGATATGGATATCGATGTGGATCGATATGGATATCGATATGGATATCCTTATGGATGGCGATATGGATATCGATATGGATCGATATAGATATCGATATGGATCGATATAGATATCGATATGGATATTTTTAACGATGTTGATATGGATAACGATATGAATATCGATGTGCATATGGATATCGATATGAATATCGATGTGGATATGGATATCGATATGGATCGATATGGATATCGATATGGATATCGATCTGAATATGGGTATCGATATGGATATCGATATGGATATCGATATGGATATCGATCTGAATATGGTTATCGATATGGATATCGATATGGATCGATATAGATATCGATATGGATATGGTTACCGATATGAATATCGATATGGTTACCGATATGAATATCGATATAAATATCGATATGGATATCAATATGGACATGGAAAGGAATATTGATATGGATAACGATATGGATATCGATGAGGATATCGATATGGATCGATATGAATATCGATGTGGATTTGGTTATCGATATGGATAACGATATGAATATCGGTGTGGATATGAATATCGATATGGTTACCGATATGGATATCGATATAAATATCGATATGGATATCGATATGGATCGATATAGATATCGATATGGATATGGTTACCGATATGCATATCGATATAAATATCGATATGGATATCAATATGGACATGGAAAGGAATATTGATATGGATATCGAAATGGATATCGATATGGATATCGATATGGATATCGATATGGATATCGATATGGATATCGATACGGATCGATATGAATATCGATGTGGATATGTTTATCGATATGGATATCGATATGGATATCGATATGAATATCGATGTGGACATGGATATCAATATGGATATCGATATGGATATCGATTTGAATATCGATATGGATCGATATGGATATCGATGTGGATTTGGGTATCGATATGGATATCGATATGGATATCGATATGGATCGATATGGATCGATGTGGATATCAATATGGATATCGATATGGATATCGATATGGATATCGATATGGATATCGATATGGATCGATATGGATATCGATGTGAATATGGTTATCGATGTGGATATCGATATGGATCGATATAGATATCGATATGGATATGGTTATCGACGTGGATATCGATATGTATATCGATATGGACATGGATAGGAATATTGATATGGATAACGATATGGATATCGATGAGGATATCGATATGGATATCGATATGAATATCGATGTGGATATGGTTATCGATATGGATATAGACATGGATCGATATAGATATCGATATGGATATGGTTATCGACGTGGATATCGATATGTATATCGATATGGACATGGATAGGAATATTGATATGGATAACAATATGGATATCGATGAGGATATCGATATGGATATCGATATGAATATCGATGTGGATATGGTTATCGATATGGATATAGACATGGATATCGATATGGATATCGATATGGATATCGATATGGATATCGATATGGATATCGATATGGATATCGATATGGATATCGATATGGATATCGATATGGATGTCGATATGGATCGATATGGATATCGATGTGGATCGATATGGATATCGATATGAATATCGATATGGATATCCTTATGGATGGCGATATGGATATCGATATGGATCGATATGGATATCGATGTGAATGTGGTTATCGATATGGATACCGATATGGATCGATATAGATATCGATATGGATCGATATAGATATCGATATGGATATTTTTAACGATGTTGATATGAATAACTATATGAATATCGATGTGCATATGGATATCGATATGAATATCGATGTGGATATGGATATCGATATGTATATCGATGCGGATATCGATATGGATCGATATGGATATCGATGTGGATATAGATCTGAATATGGTTATCGATATGGATATCGATATGGATCGATATAGATATCGATATGGATATGGTTACCGATATGAATATCGATATGGTTACCAATATGAATATCGATATAAATATCGATATGGATATCAATATGGACATGGAAAGGAATATTGATATGGATAACGATATGGATATCGATGAGGATATCGATATGGATCGATATGGATAACGATATGAATATCGATGTGGATATGAATATCGATATGGTTACCGATATGGATATCGATATAAATATCGATATGGATATCGATATGGATCGATATAGATATCGATATGGATATGGTTACCGATATGCATATCGATATAAATATCGATATAAATATCGATATGGATATCAATATGGACATGGAAAGGAATATTGATATGGATATCGATATGGATATCGATATGGATCGATATGGATATCGATGTTGATTTGCTTATCGATATGGATAACGATATGAATATCGATGCGGATATCGATATGGATCGATATGGATATCGTTGTGAATTTGGTTATCGATATGGATATCGATATGGATCGATATGGATATCGTTGTGAATTTGGTTATCGATATGGATATCGATATGGATCGATATGGATATCGATATGGATATCGATATGTATATCGATATGGATATCGATATGGATATCAATATGGATATCGATATGGATTTTGATATGGATAGGGATATACATATCTATATGTATATCTATTTGGATATAGATATGGATATCCATTTGTATAATGTTATGTATATAGATATGAATATCGCTAGAGTAAGCGATATGGATATCCATAAATATATCTCTATGGATATCGATATGGAACCCGATATGGAAATCGATATGGATATCGTTATGGATGTCGATATGAAAATCGATGTGGATATGGATATCGATATGTATATTGATGCGGATATCGATATGGATCGATATGGATATCGATCTGATTATGGTTATCGATATGGATATCGATATGGATATCGATATGGATCGATATAGATATCGATATGGATATGGTTAACAATATGAATATCGATATGGTTACCGATATGGATATCGATATAAATATCGATATGGATATCAATATGGACATGGAAAGGAATATTGATATGGATAACGATATGGATATCGATGACGATATCGATATGGATCGATATAGATATCGATGTGGATTTGGTTATCGATATGGATAACGATATGAATATTGATGTGGATATGAATATCGATATGGTTACTGATATGGATATCGATATAAATATTGATATGGATATCGATATGGATCGATATAGATATCGATATGGATATGGTTACCGATATGAATATCGATATGGTTACCGATATGGGTATCGATATAAATATCGATATGGATATCAATATGGACATGGAAAGGAATATTGATATGGATAACGATATGGATATCGATGAGGATATCGATATGGATCGATATGGATATCGATATGTATATCGATGTGGATTTGGTTATCGATATGGATAACGATATGAATATCGATGTGTATATGAATATCGATATGGTTACCGATATGGATATCGATATAAATATCGATATGGATATCGATATGGATCGATATAGATATCGATATGGATATGGTTACCGATATGAATATCGATATGGTTACCGATATGGATATCGATATAAATATCGATATGGATATCAATATGGACATGGAAAGGAATATTGATATGGATAACGATATGGATATCGATATGGATCGATATGGATACCGATGTGGATTTGGTTATCGATATGGATAACGATATGAATATCGATGTGGATATGGATATCGATGCGGATATCGATATGGATCGATATGGATCGATGTGGATATCGATATGGATATCGATATGGATATCGATATGGATATCGATATGGATATCGATATAGATTTTGATATCGATTTGTATAATGTTATGTATATAGATATGAATATCGATAGATTAAGCGATATGGATATCCATATATATATCTCTATGGATATCGATATGGAACCCGATGTGGATATGGAGATAGATATCGATTTGGATATCGAGATGGATATCGATATGGATATCGCTATGTTTATCGATATAGATATCGATATGGATGCCAATTTGGATATTGTTATGGATGTCGATTTGGATAATCTTATGTATATCGATGGGATTATCGATATGGTAATCGATATAGTAATCGTAATATAATAGTAATATCGATCCATATCGATATCCATATCGATATCCATATCGATACACATATCGATATCCATATCGATCCATATTGATCCATATCGAAGTCCACATTGATATGCATATCGATATACATATTGATATCCATATCGATATCCATATCGATATCCATATCAATATCCATATCGATCCATATCGATATCCATATCGATCCATATCGATATCCATATCGATATCCATATCGATATCCACATCGACCCATATCGATAACCAAATCCGCATCGATATCCATATCGATCCATTTCGATCCATATCGATATCCAAATCGATATCCATATCGATATCCATATCGATATCCATATCGATATCCATATCGATATCCATATCGATAGCCATATCGATATCCATATCGATTTCCATGTCCACATCGATATTCATATCGATATCCATATTGATATCCTCACCATATCGTTATCCATATCAATATTCCTAGCCATGTCCATATCGATATCCATATCGTTATCCATATCGATATTCATATTGGTAACCATATCCATATCGATATCTATATCGATCCATATCGATAACCATATTCACATCGATATCCATATCGATATCCATATCGATCCATATCGATATCCATATCGATATCCAAATCGATATTCATATCGATATCCATGTCAATATCCATATCGATATTCATATCGATATACATATCGATATCCATATCTTAATCCATTTCGATATCCATATTGTTATCCATGTCAATATCAATATCGATATTCATATCGATATCATAATCGATATACATATCGATATCCATATCGATTTTCATATCGATCGATATCCATATCGATATGGATATCAATATGTATATCGATATAGATATCGATACGGATATCGATTTGAATATCGATATAGATATCGATATGGGTATCGATATGGATATCAACATGGATATCGATATGGATATCGATATGGATATCGATATGGATAGATATAGATATCGATATGAATATCGACATGGATATGGATATGGTATGAAAATCGATATCGATATCAATATTGGTATGAAAATCGATATCGATATCGATATCGATATGTATATCGATTTGGATATCGGTATGGATATCAATATGGACATTGATATGGATATCAATATGGATATTGATATGGATATCGATATGTATATCGATATGGATATCGATATAGATATCGATATGGATATCGATATGAATATTGATATGGATATCGAAATGGATATCGATATGGATATCGATATGGATATCGATATGGATATCGATATGGATATCGATATGGATATCGATATGGATATCGATATGGATATCGATATGGATATCGATATGGATATCGACATGGATATCGATATGGATATCGATACGGATCGATATGAATATTGATGTGGATATGGTTATCGATATGGATATCGATAAGGATCGATATGGATATCGATATGAATATCGATGTGGACATGGATATCGATATGGATATCGATATGAATATCGATGTGGACATGGATATCGATATGGATATCGATATGGATATCGATTTGAATATTGATATGGATCGATATGGATATCGATGTGGATTTGGTTATCGATATGGATATCGATATGGATCGATATGGATATCGATATGGATCGATGTGGATATCAATATGGATATCGATATGGATATCGATATGGATATCGATATGGATATCGATATGGATATCGATATGGATCGATATAGATATCGATATGGATATGGTAATCGACGTGGATATCGATATGTATATCGATATGGACATGGATAGGAATATTGATATGGATAACGATATGGATATCGATGAGGATATCGATATGGATGTCGATATGAATATCGATGTGGATATGGTTATCGATATGGATATAGACATGGATATCGATATGGATATCGATATGGATATCGATATGGATATCGATATGGATATCGATATGGATATCGATATGGATGTCGATATGGATATCGATATGGATATCGATATGGATCGATATGGATATCGATGTGGATCGATATGGATATCGATGTGAATATGGTTATCGATGTGGATATCGATATGGATCGATATAGATATCGATATGGATATGGTAATCGACGTGGATATCGATATGTATATCGATATGGACATGGATAGGAATATTGATATGGATAACGATATGGATATCGATGAGGATATCGATATGGATGTCGATATGAATATCGATGTGGATATGGTTATCGATATGGATATAGACATGGATATCGATATGGATATCGATATGGATATCGATATGGATATCGATATGGATATCGATATGGATATCGATATGGATGTCGATATGGATATCGATATGGATGTCGATATGGATCGATATGGATATCGATGTGGATCGATATGGATATCGATATGGATATCCTTATGGATGTCGATATGGATATCGATATGGATATCGATTTGAATATCGATATGGATCGATATGGATATCGATGTGGATTTGGTTATCGATATGGATATCGATATGGATATCGATATGGATATCGATATGGATCGATATGGATATCGATATGGATATCGATATGGATATCGATATGGATGTCGATATGGATATCGATATGGATGTCGATATGGATCGATATGGATATCGATGTGGATCGATATGGATATCGATATGGATATCCTTATGGATGTCGATATGGATATCGATATGGATATCGATTTGAATATCGATATGGATCGATATGGATATCGATGTGGATTTGGTTATCGATATGGATATCGATATGGATATCGATATGGATATCGATATGGATATCGATATGGATCGATATGGATATCGATATGGATCGATATGGATACCGATGTGGTTTTGGTTATCGATATGGATATCCTTATGGATGTCGATATGGATATCGATATGGATATCGATTTGAATATCGATATGGATCGATATGAATATCGATGTGGATATGGATATCGATGCGGATATCGATATGGATCGATATGGATCGATGTGGATATCGATATGGATATCGATATGGATATCGATATAGATTTTGATATCGATTTGTATAATGTTATGTATATAGATATGAATATCGATAGATTAAGCGATATGGATATCCATATATATATCTCTATGGATATCGATATGGAACCCGATGTGGATATGGAGATAGATATCGATTTGGATATCGAGATGGATATCGATATGGATATCGCTATGTTTATCGATATAGATATCGATATGGATGCCAATTTGGATATTGTTATGGATGTCGATTTGGATAATCTTATGTATATCGATGGGATTATCGATATGGTAATCGATATAGTAATCGTAATATAATAGTAATATCGATCCATATCGATATCCATATCGATATCCATATCGATATCCATATCGATATCCATATCGATATCCACATCGACCCATATCAATAACCAAATCCGCATCGATATCCATATCGATCCATTTCGATCCATATCGACATCCAAATCGATATCCATATCCATATCGATATCCATATCGATATCCATATCGATAGCCATATCGATATCCATATCTATTTCCATGTCCACATCGATATTCATATCGATATCCATATTGATATCCTCACCATATCGTTATCCATATCAATATTCCTAGCCATGTCCATATCGATATCCATATCGTTATCAATATCGATATTCATATTGGTAACCATATCCATATCGATATCTATATCGATCCATATCAATAACCATATTCACATCGATTTCCATATCGATATCCATATCGATCAATATCGATATCCATATCGATATCCAAATCGATATTCATATCGGTATCCATGTCAATATCCATATCGATATTCATATCGATATACATATCGATATCCATATCTTAATCCATTTCGATATCCATATTGTTATCCATGTCAATATCAATATCGATATTCATATCGATATCATACTCGATATACATATCGATATCCACATCGATTTTCATATCGATCGATATCCATATCGATATGGATATCAATATGTATATCGATATAGATATCGATACGGATATCGATTTGAATATCGATATAGATATCGATATGGGTATCGATATGGATATCAACATGGATATCGATATGGATATCGATATGGATATCGATATGGATAGATATAGATATCGATATGAATATCGACATGGATATGGATATGGTATGAAAATCGATATCGATATCAATATTGGTATGAAAATCGATATCGATATGTATATCGATTTGGATATCGATATGGATATCAATATGGACATTGATATGGATATCAATATGGATATTGATATGGATATCGATATGTATATCGATATGGATATCGATATAGATATCGATATGGATATCGATATGAATATTGATATGGATATCGAAATGGATATCGAAATGGATATCGATATGGATATCGATATGGATATCGATATGGATATCGATATGGATAACGATATGGATATCGATATGGATATCGATATGGATATCGATATGGATATCGATATGGATATCGATATGGATATCGACATGGATATCGATATGGATATCGATACGGATCGATATGAATATCGATGTGGATATGGTTATCGATATGGATATCGATATGGATCGATATGGATATCGATATGAATATCGATGTGGACATGGATATCGATATGGATATCGATATGAATATCGATGTGGACATGGATATCGATATGGATATCGATATGGATATCGATATGGATATCGATTTGAATATCGATATGGATCGATATGGATATCGATGTGGATTTGGTTATCGATATGGATGTCGATATGGATAGATATGGATATCGATATGGATCGATGTGGATATCAATATGGATATCGATATGGATATCGATATGGATATCGATATGGATATCGATATGGATATCGATATAGATATCGATATGGATATCGATATGGATATCGATATGGATATCGATATGGATATCGATATGGATATCGATATGGATCGATATGGATATCGATGTGAATATGGTTATCGATGTGGATATCGATATGGATCGATATAGATATCGATATGGATATGGTAATCGACGTGGATTTCAATATGTATATCGATATGGACATGGATAGAAATATTGATATGGATAACGATATGGATATCGATGAGGATATCGATATGGATGTCGATATGAATATCGATGTGGATATGGTTATCGCTATGGATATAGACATGGATATCGATATGGATATCGATATGGATATCGATATGGATATCGATATGGATATCGATATGGATATCGATATGGATATCGATATGGATATCGATATGGATATCGATATGGATATCGATATGGATGTCGATATGGATATCGATATCGATGTCGATATGGATCGATATGGATATCGATGTGGATCGATATGGATATCGATATGGATATCCTTATGGATGTCGATATGGATATCGATATGGATCGATATGGATATCGATGTGAATGTGGTTATCGATATGGATATCGATGTGAATGTGGTTATCGATATGGATATCGATATGGATCGATATAGATATCGATATGGATATTTTTAACGATGTTGATATGGATAACGATATGAATATCGATGTGCATATGGATATCGATATGAATATCGATGTGGATATGGATATCGATATGTATATCGATGCGGATATCGATATGGATATCGATCTGAATATGGTTATCGATATGGATATCGATATGGATCGATATAGATATCGATTTGGATATGGTTACCGATATGAATATCGATATAAATATCGATATGGATATCAATATGGACATGGAAAGGAATATTGATATGGATAACGATATGATATCGATATCCATATCGATATCCATATCAATATCCATATCGATATCCATATCGATATCCATATCGATATCCATGTCGATATCCATATCGATATCCATATCGATATCCATATCGATATCCATATCAATATCCATATCGATGTCCAAATCGATACACATATCGATATCCATATCGATATCAATATCAATATCCATATCGATAATCATATTGTTATCCATATCGATATCCAAATCGATATCCATATCGACATCCAAATCGATATCCATATCGATATCTACATCGATATCCATATCGATATACATATCGATATCCATATCAATATCGATATCCATATCGATATACATATCGATATCCATATCAATATCCATATCGATGTCCAAATCGATACACATATCTATATCCATATCGATATCCATATCATTATCCATATCGATCCATATCGATATCCATATCGATATCCATATAGATATCTATATCGATATCCATATGGATATACATATCGATATCCATATCTTAATCCTTTTCGATAACCATATTGTTATCCATATCGATATCCATATCGATATGGATATCGATATGGATATCGATGTGGATTTGGTTATCGAAATGGATAACGATATGAATATCGATGTGGATATGAATATCGATATGGTTACCGATATGGATATCGATATAAATATCGATATGGATATCGATGTGGATCGATATAGATATCGATATGGATATGGTTACCGATATGAATATCGATATGGTTACCGATATGGATATCGATATAAATATCGATATGGATATCAATAATTACATGGAAAGGAATATTGATATGGATAACGATATGGATATCGATATGGATCGATATGGATACCGATGTGGATTTGGTTATCGATATGGATAACGATATGAATATCGATGTGGATATGGATATCGATGCGGATATCGATATGGATCGATGTGGATATCGATATGGATATCGATATGGATATCGATATGGATATCGATATGGATATCGATATAGATTTTGATATCGATTTGTATAATGTTATGTATATAGATATGAATATCGATAGATTAAGCGATATGGATATACATATATATATCTCTATGGATATCGATATGGAACCCGATGTGGATATGGAGATAGATATCGATTTGGATATCGAGATGGATATCGATATGGATATCGCTATGTTTATCGATATAGATATCGATATGGATGCCAATTTGGATATTGTTATGGATGTCGATTTGGATAATCTTATGTATATCGATGGGATTATCGATATGGTAATCGATATAGTAATCGTAATATAATAGTAATATCGATCCATATCGATATCCATATCGATATCCATATCGATACACATATCGATATCCATATCGATCCATATCGAAATCCACATTGATATGCATATCGATATACATATTGATATCCATATCGATATCCATATCGATATCCATATCAATATCCATATCGATCCATATCGATATCCATATCGATATCCATATCGATATCCATGTCGATATCCATATCGATATCCATATCGATATCCATATCGATATCGATATCAATATCCATATCGATGTCCAAATCGATACACATATCGATATCCATATCGATATCAATATCATTATCCATATCGATATTCATATTGTTATCCATATCGATATCCAAATCGATATCCATATCGACATCCAAATCGATATCCATATCGATATCTACATCGATATCCATATCGATATACATATCGATATCCATATCAATATCGATATCCATATCGATATACATATCGATATCCATATCAATATCCATATCGATGTCCAAATCGATACACATATCTATATCCATATCGATATCCATATCATTATCCATATCGATATCCATATTGTTATCCATATCGATATCCAAATCGATATCCATATCGATATCCATATCGATATCCATATGGTTATCCATATCGATATACATATAGAAATCCTTATCGATATCCAAATCGATACCTACATTTATATCCATATCGATATACATATCGATATCCATATCAATATCCATATCGATATACATATCGATATACATATCGATATCCATATAAATATCCGTATTGATATCCAAATCGATACACAAATTGATATCCATATCGATGTCCATATCGATATCCATATCTATCCATATCGATATCCATATCAATATCCATATTGATATCCATATCGATATCCATAGCGATATTCATATCGATATTAGGGTTGTCGGATATTTTTAAAATATCGTATCGATGATATTTTTGCTTTTGAAAAAATATCGATACGATATTAATATATATCGTTAAAAAATATCGATATATCGATATTTTAGATATTTTTTCCCCCAAAATAAATTTAAATTTACACAATAACATAACAATTTATTTTCTTAATACGGATTTTCTTTACACGCATTTTCTTAATACGGATTTTCTTAATACGGAATTTGTCATTTTGCATATTCAAAGGCATGTTTAACTCCAGTATTTGGAGTTTAAAGATTTCAAAAAAACGCGTTCTGTTATATGTGTATCCGTCATACGACTTCGCGAGTCACAGACAACACATTTAATTGCAGAAGCAAGTCGCTCCGAAGGCACTGAACTACCAGGTTTTGTAAGGTATCGTAAGGCAAGCTTCGAGAGTCCTGGCATAGCCGCCTTATACGAACTCCAAAACATTATTAAGTTACTTTCCCACGAAGTTTGGGGCAAGCTGAGATACATCTGTAGCTCCCTATTTTCCAAACCGTCTACTTTTCACGATTGACCTATTGTGCGCCTTTTCCAAGCTTTTGACCAACGCAAAAATTTTAAAAAATATCACAAAAAAAATATCGATATTCGATATTTGGGGAAAAAAAATATCTCTATATAAATATATTTTTTTTTGAAAAAAATATCCGATATATCGATATTTAGATATATTTTTGACAACCCTAATCGATATCCATGTCAATATCCATATCGATATCTATATCGATATACATATCGATATCCATATCTTAATCCATTTCGATAACCATATTGTTATCCATATCGATATCCATATCGATATTCATATCGATATCCAAATCGATATACATATCGATATCCATATCGATTTTCATATCGATCGATATCCATATCGATTTTCATATCGATCGATATCCATATCGATTTGGATATCAATATGTATATCGATATAGATATCGATACGGATATCGATTTGAATATCGATATGGATATCGATATGGATATCGATATGGATAACAATATGGTTATCGAAATGGATTAAGATATGGATATCGATATGTATATCGATATGGATATCGATATAGATATCGATATGGATATCGATATGGATATCGATATGGATCGATATGGATATCGATATGGATATCGATGTGGATCGATATGGATTTCGATATGGATATCGATATGGACAACGATATGGATATCGATATGGATATCGATATGGATATCGATATGGATATCCATATGAATATCGATATGGATATCGATATGGATCGATATGGACATCGATATGGATCTATATGGACATCGATGTGAATGTGGTTATCGATATGGATATCGATATGGATCGATATAGATATCGATATGGATCGATATAGATATCGATATGGATATGGTTATCGATGTTGATATGGATAACGATATGAATATCGATGTGGATATGGATATCGATATGAATATGAATATCGATGTGGATGTGGATATCGATATGTATATCGATGCGGATATCGATATGGATCGATATGGATATCATATGGATTTGGTTATCGCTATGGATATCGATATAGATATCGATATGGATATCGATATGGATCGATATGGATATCGATAACCAAATCCACATCGACATCCATATCGATCCATATCGATATCCGCATCGATATCCGCATCGATATACATATCGATATCCACATCCACATCGATATTCATATTCATATCGATATCCATATCCACATCAATATTCATATCGTTATCCATATCGATATCCAAATCGATATACATATCTATATCGATATCGATTTTCATACCAATATTGATATCGATATCGATTTTCATACCATATCCATATCGATATTCATATCGACATCCATATCTATCCATATCGATATCCATATCGATATCCACGTTGATATCCATATCGATACCCATATCGATATCCATATCGATATTCAAATCGATATCCGTATCGATATCTATATCGATATACATATTGATATCCATATCGACATGGATATCGATCGATATGAAAATCGATATGGATATCGATATGTATATCGATTTGGATATCCATATGAATATCGATATGGATATCGATATGGATAACAATATGGTTATCGAAATGGATTAAGATATGGATATCGATATGGATATCGATATCCATATCGATCCATATCGATATCCATATCGATCCATATCGATATCCATATCGATATCTATATCGATATCCATAGCGATATCCATATCTTAATCCATTTCGATAACCATATTGTTATCCATATCGATATCCATGTCCACATCGATATTCATATCGATATCCATATCGATATCCTCACCATATCGTTATCCATATCAATATTCCTATCCATGTCTATATCGATATCCATATCGTTATCCATATCGATATCCATATTGGTAACCATATCCATATCGACATCTATATCGATCCATATCGATATCCATTTCGATATCCATATCGATATCCATATCGATATTCATATCGATATCCACATCGATAAACATATCGATATCCATGTCAATATCCATATCGATATCCATATCGATATACATATCGATATCCATATCTTAATCCATTTCGATAACCATATTTTTATCCATATCGATATCCATTTCGATATCCATATTGTTATCCATATCAATATCCATATCGATATTCATATCGATATCCAAATCGATATACATATCTATATCGATATCGATTTTCATACCAATATTGATATCGATATCGATTTTCATACCATATCCATATCGATATTCATATCGACATCCATATCTATCCATATCGATATCCATATCGATATCCATATCGATATCCACGTTGATATCCATATCGATACCCATATCGATATCCATATCGATATTCAAATCGATATCCGATATGGATATCGATCGATATGAAAATCGATATGGATATCGATATGTATATCGATTTGGATATCGATATGAATATCGATATGGATATCGATATGGATAACAATATGGTTATCGAAATGGATTAAGATATGGATATCGAGATGTATATCGATATGGATATCGATATGGATATTGACATGGATATCGATATGTTTATCGATATGGATATCGATATGAATATCGATGTGAATGTAGTTATCGATAAGGATATCGATATGGATCGATATAGATATTGATATTGATATGGTTATCGATGTGGATATCGATATGAACATGGATAGGAATATTGATATGGATAACGATATGAATATCGATGTAGATGTGGATATCGATAAGAATATCGATGTAGATAGGGATATCGATATGGATATCGATGCGGATATCGATATGGATCGATATGGATATCGATGTGGATTTGGTTATCGATATGGATATCGATATGGATCGATATGGATATCGATATAGATATCGATATGGATCGATATAGATGTCGATATGGATATGGTTACCAATATGGATATCGATATGGATAACGATATGGATATCGATATAGACATGGATAGGAATATTGATATGGATAACGATATGGTGAGGATATCGATATGGATATCGATATGAATATCGATGTGGACATGGATATCGATGTGGATCGATATTGATATCGATATGGATATCGATATGGACATCGATATGTATATTGATATGGATGTCGATATGTATCGATATGGATATCGATGCGGATTTGGTTATCGATATAGATATCGATATGGATCGATATGGATATCGATATAGATATCGATATGGATATCGATATGGATATCGATAT
This sequence comes from Drosophila neocordata, assembly GCA_018903615.1. Classification (NCBI taxonomy): domain Eukaryota; kingdom Metazoa; phylum Arthropoda; class Insecta; order Diptera; family Drosophilidae; genus Drosophila; species Drosophila neocordata. Next base: position 47,870 of record JAEIGI010000063.1, read on the forward strand.
GGATATCGATATGGGATATCGATATGGATAGATATGGATACCGATATGGATATCGATATGGATATCGATATGGACATCGATATGGATATCAATTTGTGTATCGATTTGGATATCAATACGGATATTTATATGGATATCGATATGTATATCGATATGTATATCGATATGGATATTGATATGGATATCGATATGTATATCGATATGGATATAAATGTAGGTATCGATTTGGATATCGATTTGGATGTCGATATGGATATCGATTTGGATATCGATAAGGATTTCTATATGTATATCGATATGGATAACCATATGGATATCGATATGGATATCGATATGGATATCGATATGGATATCGATATGGATATCGATTTGGATATCGATATGGATAACAATAGGGATATCGATATGGATAATGATATGTATATCGATATGGATATAGATATGTGTATCGATTTGGACATCGATATGGATATTGATATGGATATCGATATGTATATCGATATGGATATCGATATTGATATGGATATCGATATGTATATCGATATGGATATCGATATTGATATGGATATCGATATGTATATCGATATGGATATCGATATGGATATCGATATGGATATCGATATGGATATCGATATGGATATCGATATGGATATCGATATGGATATCGATATGGATATCGATATGGATATCGATATGGATCGATGTGGATATCGATATGGATATCGATATGGATATCGATATGGATATCGATATGGATATCGATATGGATATCGATATGGATATCGATATGGATATCGATATGCATATGGATATGCATATCGATATGGATATCGATGTGAATATGGTTATCGATGTGGATATCGATATGGATATCGATATGGATCGATATAGATATCGATATGGACATGGTTATCGATGTGGATATCGATATGGAAATCGATATGGACATGGATATGAATATTGATATAGATAACGATATGGATATCGATGTGGATATGGTTATAGATATGGATATAGACATGGATATCGATATGTATATCGATATGGATATCGATATGGATATTGATATGGCTCGATATGGATATCGATGTGGATCGATATGGATATCTATATGGATATCGATATGGATGTATATGGATATCGATGTGAATGTGGTTATCGATGTGGATATCGATATGGACATGGTTAGGAATATTGATATGGATAACGATATGAATATTGATTTGGATATGGATATCGATATGAATATCGAAGTGGATATGGATATCGATATGGTTAGCGATATGGATATCGATACGGATAAATATCGTTACGGATATCGATATGTATATCGACATGTGTATCGACATAGATATCGATATGGATATCGATTTTGATGTCGATATGGATATCGATTTGGATATCGATATGGATATCTATATGTATTTCGATATATATAACCATATTGATATCGATATGGATATCGATATGCATATCGATTTGGATATCGATATGGATAACGATATGAATATCGATATGGATAATGATATGGATATCGATATGGATATCGATATATGTATCGATTTGGATATCGATATGGATATTGATATGGATATCGATATGTATATCGATATGGATATCGATATGGATATCGATATGGATATCGATATGGATATCGATATGGATATCGATATGGATATCGATATGGATGTCAATATGTATATCGATATGCATATCAATGTGGATTTCGATATGGATCGATATGGATCGAAATGGATTACGATATGGATATCGATATGTATATAGATATGGATATCAATATGGATATTGATATGGATATCGATATGTATATCGATATGGATATCGATACAGATATCGATATGGATATCGATATGAATATTGATATGGATATCGAAATGGATATCGATATGCATATCGAAATGGATATCGATATGGATATCGATATGGATATCGATCTGGATATCGATATGGATATCGATATGGATATCAATATGGATATCGATATGGATATCGATACGGATCGATATGAATATCGATGTGGATATGGTTATCGATATGGATATCGATATGGATCGATATGGATATCGATATGAATATCGATGTGGACATGGATATCGATATGGATATCGATATGGATATCGATTTGAATATCGATATGGATCGATATGGATATCGATGTGGATTTGGTTATCGATATGGAAATCGATATGGATATCGATATGGATCGATGTGGATGTCGATATGGATATCGATATGGAGATCGATATGAATATCGATATGGATATCGATATGGATATCGATATGGATATCGATATGGATATCGATATGGATCGATATGGATATCGATGTGAATATGGTTATCGATGTGGATATCGATATGGATCGATATAGATATCGATATGGATGTGGTTATCGACGTGGATATCGATATGTATATCGATATGACCATCGATAGGAATATTGATATGGATAACGATATGGATATCGATGAGGATATCGATATGGATATCGATTTGAATATCGATATGGATCGATATGGATATCGATGTGGATTTGGTTATCGATATGGAAATCGATATGGATATCGATATGGATCGATGTGGATGTCGATATGGATATCGATATGGATATCGATATGAATATCGATATGGATATCGATATGGATATCGATATGGATATCGATATGGATCGATATGGATATCGATGTGAATATGGTTATCGATGTGGATATCGATATGGATCGATATAGATATCGATATGGATGTGGTTATCGACGTGGATATCGATATGTATATCGATATGCACATCGATAGGAATATTGATATGGATAACGATATGGATATCGATGAGGATATCGATATAGATATCGATATGAATATCGATGTGGATATAGTTATCGATATGGATATAGACATGGATATCGATATGGATATCGATATGGATATCGATATGGATCGATATGGATATCGATATGGATCGATATAGATATCGATATGGATATTTTTATCGATGTTGATATGGATAACGATATGAATATCGATGTGGATATGGATATCGATATGAATATCGATGTGGATATGGATATCGATATGTATATCGATGCGGATATCGATATGGATCGATATGGATATCGATATGGATATCGATATGGATCGATATAGATATCGATATGGATATGGTTACCAATATGAATATCGATAAGGTTACCAATATGCATATCGATATAAATATCGATATGGATATATATATGCACATGGAAAGGAATATTGATATGGATAACGATATGGATATCGATATGGATCGATATGGATATCGATGTGGATTTGGTTATCGATATGGATAACAATATGAATATCGATGCGGATATCGATATGGATCGATATGGATATCGTTGTGGATTTGGTTATCGATATAGATATCGATATGGATATCGATATGGATCGATATGGATATCGATATGGATATCGATATGGATATGTATATCTATTTGGTATGTATATCTATTTGGAAACGATATGGATATCTATATGGACATCTATATGCATATAGATATGGATATCGATTTGTATAATGTTATGTATATAGATATGAATATCGATAGAGTATGCGATATGGATATCCATATATATATCTCAATGGATATCGATATGGAACCCGATATGGATATGGAGATGGATATCGATTTGGATATCGAGATGGATATCGAGATGGATATCGAAATGGATATCGGTATGTTTATCGATATAGATATCGATATGGATGCCAATTTGGATAATGTTATGGATGTCGATTTGGATAATCTTATGTATATCGATGGGATTATCGATATGGTAATCGATATACTAATCGTAATATAATAGTAATATCGATCCATATCGATATCCATATCGATATCCATATCGATACACATATCGATATCCATATCGATCCATATCGAAATCCACATTGATATGCATATCGATATACATATTGATATCCATATCGATATCCATATCGATATCCATATCAATATCCATATCGATATCCATATCGATATCCATATCGATATCCATGTCGATATCCATATCGATATCCATATCGATATCCATATCGATATCCATATCGATATGCATATCGATATCCATATCAATATCCATATCGATGTCCAAATCGATACACATATCGATATCCATATCGAATTCCATATCATTATCCATATCGATATCCATATTGTTATCCCTATCGATATCCAAATCGATATCCATATCGACATCCAAATCGATATCCATATCGATATCTACATCGATATCCATATCGATATACATATCGATATCCATATCAATATCGATATCCATATCGATATACATATCGATATCCATATCAATATCCATATCGATGTCCAAAGCGATACCCATATCTATATCCATATCGATATCCATATCTTTATCCATGTCGATATCCATATTGATCTCTATATCGATATCCAAATCGATATCCATATCGATATCCATATCGATATCCATATCGATATCCATATCGATATCCATATCGGTATCCATATGGATATCCACATCGATTACTATTTTGATTACCATATCGATAATCCCATCGATATACATAAGATTATCCAAATCGACATCCATAACATTATCCAAATTGGCATCCATATCGATATCTATATCGATAAATATAGCGATATCCATATCGATATCCATTTTGATATCCAAATCGATATCGATCTTCATATCCATATCGGGTTCCATATCAATAATCCCATCGATATACATAAGATTATCCAAATCGACATCAATAACATTATCCAAATTGGCATCCTTATCGAAATCTATATCGATAAATATAGCGATATCCATATCGATATCCATTTTGATATCCAAATCGATATCGATCTCCATATCCATATCGGGTTCCATATCGATATCCATAGAGATATATACATGGATATCCATATCGATTACTCTATCGATATTCATATCTATATACATAACATTATACAAATCTATATCCATATAGTTGTCCATATAGATATCCATAAATATATCCATATAGATATCCATATCGTTATCCAAATAGATAAACATATAGATATGCATATCCCTATCCATATCAATATCGACATCGAAATCTATATCGATATCGATATCCATATCGATATCCATATCAATATCCATATCGATATCCAAATCGATACCCATATCGACATCCAAATCGATATCCATATCGATATCTGCATCGATATCCATATCGATATCTGCATCGATATCCATATCGATATCTGCATCGATATCCATATCGATATACATATCGACATCCATCTCGATATCCATATCGATATCCATATCGATATCCATATCGATATCCATATCGATATCCATATCGATATCCAAATGGATATCTACATCGATATCCATATCGATATCCATATCGATATCTACATCGATATCCATATCGATATCCATATCGATATCCATATCGATATCCATATCGATATCCATATCGATATCCATATCGATACACATATCGATATCCATATCGGTCCATATCGAAATCCATATCGATATCCATATCGATATACATATCGATATCCATATCGATATCCATATCGATATCCATATCAATATCCATATCGATATCCAAATCGATATCCATATCGACATCCAAATCGATATCTATATCGATATCTGCATCGATATCCATATCGATATACATACACGATATCGATACACATATCGATAATCATATCGATCCATATCGAATCCACATTGATATCCATATCGATATCCATATCGATGTCCTTATCCATGTCGATATCCATATCGATATCCATATCGATATCCATATCAATATCCATATCGATATCCATATCGATATACATATCGATATTTATATCAATATGCATATCGATATCCAAATCGATACACAGATCGATATCCATATCGGTATCGATATCGATATCCAGATTGTTATCCATATCGATATCCAAATTGATATCCATATCGATATCCAAATCGATATCCATATCGATATCCATATCGATATCGATATGTATATCCATATCCATATCGATATCGATATGTATATCGATATCCATCTCGATATCCAAATCGAAATGCATATTGATATATTCATATATTCATATCCATATCGGGTTTCATATCGATATCCATATAGATATACATATGAATATCCATATCGATTATTCTATCGATATTCATATTTAAATACATAATATTAAAAAAATCGATATCCATATCCATGTAGATATCCATATAGATAGACATATAGATATCCTTATAGATATACATATCGCTATCCATATCAAAATCGACATCGAAATCCATATCGATATCCATATCTATATATATCGATATACATATCGATATCCATATCGATATATAGATCGATATCCATATCGATATCCATATCGATATCCATATCGATCCATATCGATATATAGATCGATATCCATATCGATATCCATATCGATATCCATATCGATATCCATATCGATATCCATATCGATATCCATATCGATATCCATATCGATATCCATATCGATATCCATATCGATATCCATATCGATATCCATATCGATATCCATATCGATATCCATATCGATATCCATATCGATCCATATCGATATCCATATCGATAACCATATCGATATCCATATCGATATCCATATCGATATCCATATCGATACACATATCAATATCCATATCGAAATCCACATTGATATTCATATCGGTATACATATTGATATCCATATCCATATCGATATCCATATCGATCCATATCGATCCATATCGATATCCATATCGATATCCAAATCGACATCCAAATCGAAATCTATATCGATATCTGCATCGATATCCATATCGATATACATACACGATATCGATACACATATCGATAGTCATATCGATCCATATCGAATCCACATTGATATCCATATCGATATCCATATCGATATCCTTATCCATGTCGATATCCATATCGATATCCATATCGATATCCATATCAATATCCATATCGATATCCATATCGATATACATATCGATATCCATATCAATATGCATATCGATATCCAAATCGATACACAGATCGATATCCATATCGATATCCATATCGGTATCGATATCGATATCCAGATTGTTATCCATATCGATATCCAAATCGATATCCATATCGATATCCAAATCGATATCCATATCGATATCCATATCGATATCGATATGTATATCGATATCCATATCGATATCGATATGTATATCGATATCCATCTCGATATCCAAATCGAAATGCACATTGATATTCATATTTAAATACATAACATTATAAAAATCGATATCCATATCCATATAGATATCCATATAGATATCCATATTGCTATCCATATCAAAATCGACATCGAAATCCATATCGATATCCATATCTATATATATCCATATATCCATAACGATATACATATCGATATCCATATCGATATAAATATCGATATCCATATCGATAACCATATCCACATCGATATCCATATCGATCCATATCGATATCCATGTCGATATCCATGTTGATATCCATATCGATATCCATATCGATATTCATATCGATATCCATATCTATCCATATCCACATCGATATCCATATCGATCCATATGTATATCCATATCGATCCATATCGATATCCATGTCGATATCCATATCGATATCCATATCGATATCAATATCGATATCCATATCAATATCCATATCGATATCCAAATTAATACACATATCGATATCCATATCGATATCCATTTTGATATCCATATCGATATCCAAATCGATATGCATAATGATATCCAACTTCATATCCATATCGGGTTTAATATCGATATCCATATAGATATACATATAGATATCCATATAGATAGCCATATAGATATCCTTATAGATATCCATATCGCTATCCATATCAAAATCGATATCGAAATCCATATCGATATCCATATCTATATATATCCATATATCGATATATAGATGTCCATATAGATATCCCTAAAGATATCCATGTAGATATCCATATCGTTATTCAAATAGATAAACATATAGATATGCATATCCATATCCATATCAATATCGACATCGAAATCTATATCGATATCGATATCCATATCGATATCCATATCAATATCCATATCGATATCCATATCGATATCCATATCGATATCCATATCGATATCGATATCCATATCGACATCCATATCAATATCCTTATCGATATCCATATCGATATCCATATCGATATCCATATCGATACACATATCAATATCCATATCGATCCATATCGAAATCCACATTGATATTCATATCGGTATACACATTGATATCCATATCGATATCCATATCGATATCCATATCGATATCCATATCATTATCCATATCGATATCCATATTGTTTTCCATATCGATATCCAAATCGATATCCATATCGATATCCATATCGATATCGATATCGATATCCATATCGATGTCCATATCGATATTCATATCGATATCCATATCAACATCCATATCGATATCCATATCGATATCCAAATCGATATCCATATCGATATCCATATCGATATCGATATGTATATCGATATCCATATCGATATCGATATGTATATCGATATCCATCTCGATATCCAAATCGAAATGCATATATATATATATATCCATATGGATATCCATATCGATTACTCTATCGATATTCATACTTAAATACATAACATTATAAAAATCGATATCCACGTAGATATCCATATAGATATCCATATAGATATCCATATTGCTATCCATATCAAAATCGACATCGAAATCCATATCGATATCCATATCTATATATATCCATATATCCATAACGATATATATATCGATATCCATATCGATATAAATATCGATATCCATATCGATAACCATGTCCACATCGATATCCATATCGATCCATATCGATATCCATGTCGATATCCATGTTGATATCCATATCGATATCCATATCGATATTCATATCGATATCCATATCTATCCATATCCACATCGATATCCATATCGATCCATATGTATATTCTTATCGATCCATATCGATATCCATGTCGATATCCATATCGATATCCATATCGATATCAATATCGATATCCATATCAATATCCATATCGATATCCAAATTAATACACATATCGATATCCATATCGATATCCATTTTGATATCCATATCGATATCCAAATCGATATGCATAATGATATCCAACTTCATATCCATATCGGGTTTAATATCGATATCCATATAGATATACATATAGATATCCATATAGATAGCCATATAGATATCCTTATAGATATCCATATCGCTATCCATATCAAAATCGATATCGAAATCCATATCGATATTCATATCTATATATATCCATATATCCATATATAGATGTGCATATAGATATCCCTAAAGATATCCATGTAGATATCCATATCGTTATCCAAATAGATAAACATATAGATATGCATATCCATATCCATATCAATATCGACATCAAAATCTATATCGATATCGATATCCAAATCGATATCCATATCGATATCCATATCGATATCGATATCGATATCGATGTCCATATCGATATTCATATCGATATCCATATCAACATCCATATCGATATCCAAATCGATACACATATCGATATCCATATCGATATTCATATCCATATGTAATCCATATCGATATCCAAATCGATATCCATATCGATATCCATATCGATATCCATATCAATATCGATTTGTATATCGATATCCATATCGATATCGATATGTATATCGATATCCATCTCGATATCCAAATCGAAATGCATATTGATATAGTCATATATTCATATCCATATCGGGTTTCATATCGATATCCATATAGATATACATATGAATATCCATATCGATATCCATATCGATATCCATATCGATATCGATTTGTATATCGATATCCATATCGATATCGATATGTATATCGATATCCATATCGATATCGATATGTATATCGATATCCATATCGATATCGATATGTATATCGATATCCATCTCGATATCCAAATCGAAATGCATATTGTTATATTCATATATTCATATCCATATCGGGTTTCATATCGATATCCATATAGATATACATATGAATATCCATATCGATTATTCTATCGATATTCATATTTAAATACATAATATTATAAAAATCGATATCCATATCCATGTAGATCTCCATATAGATAGACATATAGATATCCTTATAGATATACATATCGCTATCCATATCAAAATCGACATCGAAATCCATATCGATATCCATATCTATATATATCGATATAACGATATCCATATCGATATCCATATCGATATCCATATATCGATATCCATATCGATATCCATACATATCGATATCCATATCGATATCCATATCGATATCCATATCGATATCCATATCGATATCCATATCGATATCCATATCGATATCCATATCGATATCCATATCGATATCCATATCGATATCCATATCGATATCCATATCGATATCCATATCGATATCCATATCGATATCCATATCGATATCCATATCGATATCCATATCGATATCCATATCGATATCCATATCGATATCCATATCGATATCCATATCGATATCCATATCGATATCCATATCGATATCCATATCGATATCCATATCGATATCATATCATATCATCATATCCATATCGATATCCATATCGATATCCATATCGATATCCATATCGATATCCATATCGATATCCATATCGATATCCATATCGATATCCATATCGATATCCATATCGATATCCATATCGATATCCATATCGATATCCATATCGATATCCATATCGATATCCATATCGATATCCATATCGATATCCATATCGATATCCATATCGATATCCATATCGATATTCATATCGATATCCATATCGATATCCATATCGATATCCATATCGATATCCATATCGATATCCATATCGATATCCATATCGATATCCATATCGATATCCATATCGATATCCATATCGATATCCATATCGATATCCATATCGATATTCATATCGATATCCATATCGATATCCATATCGATATCCATATCGATATCCATATCGATATCCATATCGATATTCATATCGATATCCATATCGATATCCATATCGATATCCATATCGATATCCATATCGATATCCATATCGATCCATATCGATATCCATATCGATATCCATATCGATATCCATATCGATATCCATATCGATATCCATATCGATATCCATATCGATATCCATATCGATATCCATATCCGATATCCATATCGATATCCATATCGATATCCATATCGATATCATATCGATATCCATATCGATATCCATATCGATATCCAACCGATATCCATATCGATATATCCATATCGATATCCATATCGATATCCATATCGATATCCATATCGATATCCATATCGATATTCATATCGATATCCATATCGATATCCATATCGATATCCATATCGATATCCATATCGATATCCATATCGATATCCATATCGATATCCATATCGATATCCATATCGATATCCATATCGATATCCATATCGATATCCATATCGATATTCATATCGATATCCATATCGATATCCATATCGATATCCATATCGATATCCATATCGATATCCATATCGATATCCATATCGATATCCATATCGATATTCATATCGATATCCATATCGATATCCATATCGATATCCATATCGATATCCATATCGATATCCATATCGATATCCATATCGATATCCATATCGATATCCATATCGATATCCATATCGATATCCATATCGATATCCATATCGATATCCATATCGATATCCATATCGATATCCATATCGATATCCATATCGATATCCATATCGATATCCATATCGATATTCATATCGATATCCATATCGATATCCATATCGATATCCATATCGATATCCATATCGATATCCATATCGATATCCATATCGATATCCATATCGATATCCATATCGATATCCATATCGATATCCATATCGATATCCATATCGATATCCATATCGATATTCATATCGATATCCATATCGATATCCATATCGATATCCATATCGATATCCATATCGATATCCATATCGATATCCATATCGATATCCATATCGATATCCATATCGATATCCATATCGATATCCATATCGATATTCATATCGATATCCATATCCATCGATATCCATATCGATATCCATATCGATATCCATATCGATATCCATATCGATATCCATATCGATATCCATATCGATATCCATATCGATATCCATATCGATATCCATATCGATATCCATATCGATATCCATATCGATATTCATATCGATATCCATATCGATCCATATCGATATCCATATCGATATCCATATCGATATCCATATCGATATCGATATCCATATCGATATCCATATCGATATCCATATCGATATCCATATCGATATCCATATCGATATCCATATCGATATCCATATCGATATCCATATCGATATCCATATCGATATCCATATCGATATCCATATCGATATCCATATCGATATCCATATCGATATCCATATCGATATCCATATCGATATCCATATCGATATCCATATCGATATCTCCATATCGATATTCATATCCATATGTATATCCATCGATATCCATATCGATATCCATATCGATATCCATATCGATATCCATATCGATATTCATATCGATATTCATATCGATATCCATATCGATATCCATATCGATATCCATATCGATATCCATATGATATTCATATCGATATCCATATCGATATCCATATCGATATCCATATCGATATCCATATCGATATCCATATCGATATCCATATCGATATCCATATCGATATCCATATCGATATCCATATCGATATCCATATCGATATCCATATCGATATCCATATCGATATCCATATCGATATCCATATCGATATCCATATCGATATCCATCGATATCCATATCGATATCCATATCGATATCCATATCGATATCCATATCGATATCCATATCGATATCCATATCGATACCCATATCGATAATATCGATATCCATATCGATATCCATATCGATATCCATATCGATATCCATATCGATATCCATATCGATATCCATATCGATATCATATCGATATCCATATCGATATCCATATCGATATCCATATCGATATCCATATCGATATCCATATCGATATCCATATCGATATCCATATCGATATCCATATCGATATCCATATCGATATCCATATCGATATCCATATCGATATCCATATCGATATCCATATCGATATCCATATCGATATCCATATCGATATCCATATCGATATCCATATCGATATCCATATCGATCCATATCGATATCCATATCGATATCCATATCGATATTCATATCGATATCCATATCGATATCCATATCGATATCTACATCGATATCCATATCGATATCCATATCGATATCCATGTCGATATCCATATCGATATCCATATCGATATCCATATCGATATCCATATCGATATCCTTATCGATATCCATATCGATATCTATATCGATATCCATATCGATATCCAATATCCATATCGATATCCATATCGATATCCATATCGATATCCAAACCGATATCCATATCGTTGTCAATATCGATATCCATATCGATATTCATATCGATATCCATATCTATCAATCCATATCGATATCCATATCCATATCCATATATCGATATCCATATCGATATCCATATCGATATCCATATCGATATCCATATCGATATCCATATCGATATCCATATCGATATCCATATCGATATCCATATCGATATCCATATCGATATCCATATCGATATTCATATCGATATCGATATCGATATCCATATCGATATCCATATCGATATCCATATCGATATCCATATCGATATCCATATCGATATCCATATCGATATCCATATCGATATCCATATCGATATCATACATATCGATATCCATATCGATATCCATATCGATATCCATATCGATATATCATATCGATATCCATATCGATATCCATATCGATATCCATATCGATATCCATATCGATATCCATATCGATATCCATATCGATATCCATATCGATATCCATATCGATATCCATATCGATATCCATATCGATATCCATATCGATATCCATATCGATATCCATATCGATATCCATATCGATATCCATATCGATATCCATATCGATATTCCATATCGATATCCATATCGATATTCATATCGATATCGATATCGATATCCCATATCGATATTCATATCGATATCCATATCGATATCCATATCGATATCCATATCGATATCCATATCGATATCCATATCGATATCCATATCGATATCCATATCGATATCCAATCGATATCCATATCGATATCAATATCGATATCCTATATCGATATCCATATCGATATCCATATCGATATCCATATCGATATTCATATCCATATCGTTATCCATATCGATATCCATATCGATATATCCCAATCGATATCCATATCGATATCCATATCGATATCCATATCGATATCCATATCGATATCCATATCGATATCCATATCGATATCCATATCGATATCCATATCGATATCCATATCGATATCCATATCGATATCCATATTGATATCCATATCGATATCCATCCATATCGATATCCATATCGATATCCATATCAATATCCATATCGATATCCATATCGATATCCATATCGATATCCATATCGATATCCATATCGATCCATATCGATATCCATATATTCATATCGATATCCATATCGATATCCATATCGATATCCGATATCGATATCGATATCGATATCCATATCGATATCCATATCGATATCCATATCCGATATCCATATCGATATCCATATCGATATCCATATCGATATCCATATCGATATCCATATCGATATCCATATCGATATCCATATCGATATCCATATCGATATCCATATCGATATCCATATCGATATCCATATCGATATCCATATCGATATCCATATCGATATCCATATCGATATCCATATCGATATCATACATCGATATCCATATCGATATCGATATCGATATCCATATCGATATCCATATCGATATCCATATCGATATCCATATCCATATCGATATCCATATCGATATCCATATCGATATCGATATCGATATATATCATATCGATCACATTGATATTCATATAGATATACATATAGATATGCATATCGCTATTTATATCAAAATCCACTTCGAAATCCACATCGATATCCATATCGATAACCATATCGATATCCATATCGTTATCCATATCGATATCCACATCGATATCCATGTCGACATCCTAATCGATATCCATATCGATATCTACATCGATATCCATGTCGATATCGATATCGATATCCATATCGGTATCCATATCGATATTCATAGCGATATCCATATCTATCCATATCGATATCCATATCGATATCCATATCGATATCCATATCAATATCCATATCGATATTCATATCGATATCCATATCGGTATCCATATCGATATTCATAGCGATATCCATATCTATCCATATCGATATCCATATCGACCCATATCGATATCCATATCGATCCATATCGATATCCATGTCGATATCCATATCGATATCCATATCGATATTCATAGCGATATCCATATCTATAAATATCGATATCCAAATCCATATCGATATCCATATCGATATCCATATCGACATCCCAATCGATATTCATAGCGATATCCATATCTATCCATATCGATAACCATATCCATATCCATATCAATATCCATATCGATATCCATATCGATATAAATATCGATATCCATATCGATATCCATATCGATATCCATATCAATATCCATGTCGATATCCATATCGATATCAATATCGATATCCATATCGATATCCATATCGATATTCATATCGATATCCATATCGATCCATATCGATCCATACCGATATCCATATTGATATCCATATCGATATCCATATTGATATCCATATCGATATCCATATCGATATTCATATCGATATCCATATCGATATTCATATCGATATCCATATCGATCCATATCGATATATAGATCGATATCCATATCGATATCCATATCGATCCATACCGATATCCATGTCGATATCCATATCGATATCCATATCGATATCCATATCGATATCCATATCGATATCCATATCGATATCCATATCGATATTCATATCGATATCCATATCGATCCATATCGATATATAGATCGATATCCATATCGATATCTATACCGATATCCATATCGATATCCATATCGATATCCATATCGATCCATATCGATATCCATATCGATATCCAAATCGATATCCATATCGATATCCATATCGATATCCAAATCGATATCCATATCGATATCCATATCGATATTGATATCGATATCCATATCGATATTGATATCGATATTCATATCGATGTCTATATCGATATTCATATCGATATCCATATCAACATCCATATCGATATCCATATCAACATCCATATCGATATCCATATCGACATACATATCGATATCCATATCAATATCCATATCGATATCCAAATCGATACAAATATCGATATTCATATCCATATGTTATCCATATCGATATCCAAATCGATATCCATATCGATATCCATATCAATATCCATATCGATATCCATATCGATATCCATATCGATATCCATATCGATATCCATATCGATATCCATATCGATATCCATATCGATATCCATATCGATATCCATATCGATATCCATATCGATATCTATATCGATATCCATATCGATATCCATATCGATATCCATATCGACATCCATATCGATATCCATATCGATATCCATATCCATATCGATATCCATATCGATATCCATATCGATATCCATATCGATATCCATATCGATATCCATATCGATATCCATATCGTTATCCATATCGATATCCACATCGATATCCATGTCGACATCCTAATCGATATCCATATCGATATCTACATCGATATCCATGTCGATATCGATATCGATATCCATATCGGTATCCATATCGATATTCATAGCGATATCCATATCTATCCATATCGATATCCATATCGATCCGTATCGATATCCATGTCGATATCCATATCGATATCCATATCGATATCCATATCGATATCCATATCGATATCCATATCGATATTCATAGCGATATCCATATCTATCCATATCGATATCCAAATCCATATCGATATCCATATCGATATCCATATCGATATCCATATCGATATCCATATCGATATCCATATCGACATACCAATCGATATTCATAGCGATATCCATATCTATCAATATCGATAACCATATCCATATCCATATCGATATCCATATCGATAAACATATCGATATCCATATCCATATCCACATCGATATCCATGTCGATATCCATATCAATATCCATATCGATATCCATATCGATATTCATATCGATGTCGACATCGATATCCATATCGATATCCATATCGATATCGAAATCGATGTCCACATTGATATCCATATAGATATGCATATCGCTATCTATATCAAAATCCACTTCGAAATCCACATCGATATCCATATCGATAACCATATCGATATCCATATCGATATTCATAGCGATATCCATATCGGTATCCATATGGATATTCATATCCATATCGGTATCCATATGGATATTCATATCCATATCGGTATCCATATGGATATTCATATCCATATCGGTATCCATATGGATATTCATATCCATATCGATATCCATATCGATATCCATATCGATATCCATGTTGATATCCATATCGATAACCATATCGATATCCAAATCGATGTCCACATTGATATTCATATAGATATACATATAGATATGCATATCGCTATCTATATCAAAATCCACTTCGAAATCCACATCGATATCCATATCGATAACCATATCGATATCCATATGGATATTCATATCCATATCGGTATCCATATGGATATTCATATCCATATCGGTATCCATATGGATATTCATATCCATATCGGTATCCATATGGATATTCATATCCATATCGGTATCCATATGTATATTCATATCCATATCGATATCCATATCGATATCCATATCGATATCCATATCGATATCCATATCGATATCCATATCAATATCCATATCGATATCCATATCGATATCCATATCGATATCCATATCGACATCCCAATCGATATTCATAGCGATATCCATATCTATCAATATCGATAACCATATCCATATCCATATCGATATCCATATCGATAAACATATCGATATCCATATCCATATCCATATCGATATCCATATCGTTATCCATATCGATATCCACATCGATATCCATGTCGACATCCTAATCGATATCCATATCGATATCTACATCGATATCCATGTCGATATCGATATCGATATCCATATCGGTATCCATATCGATATTCATAGCGATATCCATATCTATCCATATCGATATCCATATCGATCCATATCGATATCCATGTCGATATCCATATCGATATCCATATCGATATCCATATCGATATCCATATCGATATTCATATCGATATTCATAGCGATATCCATATCTATCCATATCGATATCCATATCGATCCATATCGATATCCATGTCGATATCCATATCGATATCCATATCGACATCCCAATCGATATTCATAGCGATATCCATATCTATCAATATCGATAACCATATCCATATCCATATCGATATCCATATCGATAAACATATCGATATCCATATCCATATCCATATCGATATCCATGTCGATATCCATATCGATATCCATATCGATATCGATATCGATATTCATATCGATGTCGACATCGATATCCATATCGATATCCATATCGATATCCAAATCGATGTCCACATTGATATCCATATAGATATGCATATCGCTATCTATATCAAAATCCACTTCGAAATCCACATTGATATCCATATCGATAACCATATCGATATCCATATCGATATTCATAGCGATATCCATATCGGTATCCATATGGATATTCATATCCATATCGGTATCCATATGGATATTCATATCCATATCGGTATCCATATGGATATTCATATCCATATCGATATCCATATCGATATCTATATCGATATCCATGTTGATATCCATATCGATAACCATATCGATATCCAAATCGATGTCCACATTGATATTCATATAGATATACATAAAGATATGCATATCGCTATCTATATCAAAATCCACTTCGAAATCCACATCGATATCCATATCGATATCCATCTCCATATCCATATCGGGTTCCATATCTATATCCATAGAGATATATACATGGATATCAATATCGATTACCCTATCGATATTCATATCTATATACATAACATTATACAAATCGATATCCATATCTATATCCATATAGATGTCCATATAGATATCTTTAAAGTTATCCTTATAGATATCCATATCGTTATACAAATAGATATACATTTAGATATGCATATCAATATCCATATCAATATCGACATCGAAATCTATATCGATATCGATATCCATATCGATATCCATATCAATATACATATCGATATCCATATCGATATCCATATCGATATCCATATCGATATCCATATCCATATCGATATTTATATCGATATCCATATCGATATCCATGTTGATATCCATATCGATGTCGACATCGATATCCATATCGATATCCATATCGATATCCAAATCGATGTCCACATTGATATCCATATAGATATACATATTGATATGCATATCGCTATCTATATCAGAATCCACTTCGAAATTCACATCGATATCCATATCGATATCCATATCGATATCCATATCGATATCCATATCGGTATCCATATGGATATCCACATCGATTACTATATCGATTACCATATCGATAATCCCATCGATATACATAAGATTATCCAAATCGACATCCATATCATTATCCAAATTGGCATCCATATCGATATCTATATCGATATCCATATCGATATCCATTTTGATATCCAAATCGATATCGATCTTCATATCCATATCGGGTTCCATATCGATAATCCCATCGATATACATAGGATTATCCAAATCGACAACAATAACATTGTCCAAATTGGCATCCTTATCGATATCTATATCGATAAATATAGCGATATCCATATCGATATCCGTTTTGATATCCAAATCGATATCGATCTCCATATCCATATCGGGTTCCATATCGATAAAAATAGAGATATATACATGGATATCCATATCGATTACTCTATCGATATTCATATCTATATACATAACATTTTACAAATCGATATCCATATCTATATCCATATAGTTGTCCATATAGATATCCATAAATATATCCATATAGATATCCATATCGTTATCCAAATAGATAAACATATAGATATGCATATCCCTATCCATATCAATATCGACATCGAAATCTATATCGATATCCATATCGATATCCATGTCAACATCCATATCGATATCCAAATCGATACCCATATCGACATCCAAATCGATATCCATATCGATAGCTGCATCGATATCTGCATCGATATCCATATCGATATCCATATCCATATCTGCATCGATATCCATATCGATATACATACACGATATCGATATACATATCGATATCCATATCCATATCGATATCCATATCGATATCCATATCGATATCCATATCGATATCCATATCGATATCCATATAGATATCCATATCAATATCCATATCGGTATCCATATGGATATCCACATCGATTCATATCTATATCGATCATATCCAGATCGATAATCCCATCGATATACATAAGATTATCAAAATCGAATCCATCCATAACATTATCCAAATTGGCATCCATATCGATATCTATATCGATATATTCGATAACATAGCGATATCCATATCGATATCCATATCGATATCCAAATCGATACTCTATCGATATTCATATCTATATACATAACATTATGCAAATCGATATCCATATCTATATCCATATAGTTGTCTATATAGATATCCATAAATATATCCATATAGATATCCATATCGTTATCCAAATAGATAAACATATAGATATGCATATCCCTATCCATATCAATATCGACATCGAAATCTATATCGATATCCATATCGATATCCATGTCAACATCCATATCGATATCCAAATCGATACCCATATCGACATCCAAATCGATATCCATATCGATATCTGCATCGATATCCATATCGATATCTGCATCGATATCCATATCGATATACATATCGATATCCATATCGAAGTTAAGGAAACATTTTCCACAGGACACGATCCCAGTGGATGTTTCCTATTTTAATCCTTGCTTTTACAATCCTTTATTATAATTACAAACCAGGAATTCAAGGAAACGTTACAAGAATCTATTTTAGAGTAATTTAGTTGTGAGTTGTTTGACTACTCGACTAGAACTGCCTGGTCTCATAGCTGGGAGGCAGCTCGTTGACTCTACATTGTGACAGCTCGCTCTTTGTTAACTCCTATGTTAACTCCTCCCCCCTCAAATATCTGCGTCCCGCAGATGAGTCAACGAATATCTCCTCCTCGTCTGAAAAGTTGCCATTCACCAGTCCAGCTCTCTGGCCTCCGACGATCCACCTCCAAGGGGATTCCAGCCAACCGATTGACAGCAAGCATTGGTCCTGCTCGAAGTGAAACAGGGTCATCCCTCGGGTAACCATCCATTCTCCAAGCACTGCCTTGTTTCCGCGTAACTGGCCTCTGTTGACATAAGCCACCATGAAAAGAATAGTGAAGCGCTGATGGGGAGGTGTGTTAGTATTACATTTTTGTGTGCTTAAAAAGTTATAATTTCTATGTGAGATTGATAAATCGGGTATTGACACGAAATCCTCCACTTGGCTTTCATTATGTGAGACAATGTGTTTAAATTGAGGTATGTGGAAAACCCTTATTCTTTTAAAGAGAGAAAGAAAAATGTTTTCAAGGATTAAAAGGTGCAAGGAAGAGAAAATTAACTACGATTTAAGCAATTCTTATTTTCTTATTTTAATCGCCAACCTATTTAAGACAAATCTTAATTCCTTACATGGTGAAAGATTTTTCCCGACCGCGTTTGCACTGTTACACGTCTGTCTTGTTCGATGGTCTCCTTATTAAAACGTTCTGTGCTTGTCTTTAATCTGCTTGTTCGTTACAAAAATGTCTTGTCCGGGTTCATAGTTCAACGGGGCCGATCTCACTTTGTTTTTCCCATTATTAGACATCTCTTGATGATGTTGTAATAGCCCCTTTATGTCCTCATGGTCCCTTTGTCCAAGTTCAATCATCTTTTGTAAATCGATGGACGTGGATCGATTAAAAAAGATATCTACCGGTTTCCTCTTAATCACAGAATGAATAGAATTATTATATCTATCGACTGATATCGCCACCAACTCTTTAGACGTGAACATGGGATACTCCTGTTTAAGGCAGCGATAAATCTCTGTAAACGTTGAATAAAATCTTTCAATCTGCCCGTTCACTTCACTTTTCTGTGTTGGTGAATAATAAACTTCGATGTCGTGGGATTTCAAAAAGTTCGGAACCGTCGGGCAGAGCAATCCCCGTTCGATATCGGATACCAGTATTTTTGGGGCAGTGAAATAGTGCAAGACATTAGTTAATTCTTCACGTAAGTGTAATGCTGACTTGTGTTCAATCGGAAAAGGCTTCGCGTATTTGGGAAACTTAATCCAACTAAGATATTTCTGTTTTTCTAACGTAAAGCAGTATTTCACAAGGACGGGTTGGAATCGGTGTGCGTCTTTCTGGGTGGGTATTTCTGATATTTGCAAATTTGACACGCGTCTGTGAACGGCTTAATACGGCTTCTCATATTTATAAAGTAGAAGTTACTCAGTAATTATAACCCAACTTCTTCCGGGTTCCGAGAGTGCCCGAGAGTGTTCCCTGGCTACGAGTTCTGACACTTCATCTTCATCAGTGACATCTCTCACAAGTCGATTAATTCCGTTTATGATAACTGGCCGTAAATGATTTCTTAAAATAGTGGCCAAGGAATTCATAATGTTCGTCAGAGGGATAATGTGCCTTGTATACCCGGGAAATGGTGTCGCGAGGGAGTAAGTTGTTGTTTCGGAATCAAACATTAGTTGATTCCTAAAGACATTAATCGGGGCTTCTATTTGCTGTACTAGGTCCATCCCGTCTTGAAATGCGCTATGCACCGTAGCTGCTGAATCCGATCTACTTTGCGAGACGTGAACATTGAGCAAATCTGCCTCCAGCATGTTTGCATGTGAAGGGAGACGTGGAAGTGCATCCACAACATCATTAGATTTCCCTGGTTTGTAAATCAACTCACGATTTCCCATGGAATATGTAAGAGGTTGATGATCCGTGACGATTTTGATACACCCAGCACCATAAAGGTATGACCGCAAATTATCTAATGACCAGACTATCGTTAACATTTCATTTTCATTGGTAGCGTAGCTTTCTTTTGTTTTGCTTAGGGACCTCGAAATATATGCAATCGGTCTATCGCCCCTTCCATCTTGAATTTGAGGCAAGACAGCGCCCAATGTTTATTCAGAAGCGTCGGTAGTCAAATGGAAAGGTTTATGAAAGTCCGGGAAAGCTTCAGATGACGGAAGAAGAGTTTAATTCTTCGAACGCTTGTAATCCGGCATAAGTATTTTCTTTGATTGAGGCTTTTATTCCGGAATTTAACCCTCGCGTAAGGTTGGAAAGAGGCTTCGCAACCCTCGCATAGTCTTGTATGAATCTTCTATAATAGGAAGTCATACCCAGGAAACTTCCTAGTTCCTTGAAATTAGAGGGCGGCGCCAGATTCTTAATGGCCCCAACTTTTTTCATATCTGCCTTAATGCTGTCAGAGGTTATAACGTATCCCAAAAATACCACTTGAGGTGACAGGAAATGCGTTTTTTCAAGGTTAACCCTTAGACCTGTATTCCGAAATATTTCCAAAACTTCGCGCAAATGTCCCCAGTGACTCTCATAGCTGTCGCTAAAGATCATGGAAAATAGTTGGGGCGTTCCTTAAACCAAAGGGCATTCGCGTAAACTCGTACTTGCCATTGAGGGTGGAAAAAGACGTAACACCTGGTGGAACCCTGAGGTCAGATCTAGTGTTGCAAAGTACTTAGCCTTCCCTAAGCTGG
The DNA here is from genome assembly GCA_018903615.1 of Drosophila neocordata. Taxonomy (NCBI): domain Eukaryota; kingdom Metazoa; phylum Arthropoda; class Insecta; order Diptera; family Drosophilidae; genus Drosophila; species Drosophila neocordata. The sequence continues at coordinate 72,232 of JAEIGI010000063.1, forward strand.
CCAGAATTGAAGTAATATCTGGTATTGGGTATGTATCTCGTATTGTCACTGCATTAAGGCGCTTGAAACACCATACGATATTGTTTCTCGCCATTGGGTTTTGGTTTTTTGGGTACTACCCAGACTGGCGAATTGTACGGGCTTTTGGATGGTCTTATTATTCCCTGGTTGGCGAGCTCAGTTACATGCCGTTCCACCTCTTCTCGCATATGGGCCGGGTAGGGGTTGCAAAGACGGTTTCCTGGGTGTTGGTCCGAATCTCCGCTCTCATCATTGTCTTGACATGTGGTTTGAAAATATCTGAGAAGTCTTCAACTAGATGTTCGAGTATATTATGCACCCTCTCAGGATGTGTGTTGTCAAGCAACAAGTATACCGATTTGGATCTCCCAGTTAGCAAAGGAATAGCCACTCACTATGAGAGCAGACGCTAATTCTTGGTCGGACATGGACATTATTTTCTTAGATTTCGGAAATTAGTAAGATATTACGTAACGATGTTTTTTTCCTAATCTTTCTATTTTTTTCCCGACTTTCAGGGATATGCCCGTTACGGGTCTTTTCACTTATCTCAAATCTTCAATGTTTATCAAAACTACTTATTGTTATTGCCAGGAGAATTTCGCCTCACTTACCTCCTTGTTCTTAATGAATTAGTGTAATGTTTTAATGGTTTCTTCAATGTAGCGCGCTTGGTGTGACTTTCCTTCACGATCTGTTGAAGAAAAAAAATTTGTTTTAGTAAACATAATATTACAAGGTTCTTAATGTAATGTTTTAATGGCTTCTTCGATCCGGTGCGCTCGGTGCGTCCTCTTCTTTGCGATCTGTTCAAGATAAAAATTTATTTTAATAAACATAATTACAATGGTTCTTATTTATCTGCTGCAATAATTTTTCCTTTTTTTATTTATCTTTGGATTTCTTTTATTTGAAGGGATTTTCGATTGTGGCCAGGCACATGCACAAGGGTTCATGTCACCTATAACGCACGTTCAATTTTCTCCCTTTTATTTTTTTATATTTTTCTTTTATTTTATTTAGTTTACTAGCCACCTACAGCCTTAAGCTGACGGTGGGTTTTTCTTAACTAAAATGCCACTTGCAAGCCCGAAGCTGCCACAGTGGTTATCTCTTAAAACTAAATAGACCACCTTCGTTTGCGAAAAGTACGCGCTGCAAGCTCAATGCTTTGTCTTGGCTGCAAATTTTGGTTATTAGTGCAATTTTTAATTTAATTACTTGGTTTAGATAATTGGGCAACAGGGAGTTGAACCCCGACACATGTGTGCCCCCCATCTTTCGCTGCCAATTTCCACCATTTAGTTATACGAGGTTTTTACTTGGTTATTACTTAGCCTTAGAACGGGGAGTTGAACCCAGACATCACACATTATAGTGTTCTGCCCACCCAAAATTTGTCATCAGCTTTTTCATTTTGTTATCTTAAAATTGCACATAGAGGTTACTTATTTATCTATTTTTTTCCTTGATATAGCCATAAGACAGGGAGTTGAACCCCGACATCACACATCATAGTGATCTGTCCCCCCAAAATTTGTCGCCGGCTTTTTCTTATTTACTCGTTCCGCTTTGCACAAGGGCAATTTGTTTTTTAAAAATTTTCGACTTAATTGCTCAGTTATATTTTGTTATTACGCGCACTTTACACAAAACGAAGGGGTCCCTGCTCGGGCGCCAGTTAAGGAAACATTTTCCACAGGACACGATTTCATTGGATGTTTTCTATTTTAATCCTTGCTTTTACAATCCTTTATTATAATTACAAACCAGGAATTCAAGGAAACGTTACAAGAATCTATTTTAGAGTAATTTAGTTGTAAGTTGTTTGACTACTCGACTAGAACTGCCTGGTCTCATAGCTGGGAGGCAGCTCGTTGATTCTACATTGTGACAGCTCGCTCTTTGTTAACTCCTATGTTAACTTCGATATACATATCGATATCCATATCGAAATCCATATCGATATCCATATCCATATCGATATCCAAATCCATATCGATATCCATATCGATATCCATATCGATATCCATATCAATATCCATATCGATATCCATATCGATACACATATCGATAATCATATCGATCCATATCGAAATCCACATTGATATCCATATCGATATACATATCGATATCCATATCAATAACCATATCGATATCCAAATCGATACACATATCGATATCCAGATTGTTATCCATATCGATATCCAAATCGATATCCATATCGATATCCAAATCGATATCCATATCCATATCGATATCCATATCCATATCGATATCCATATCGATATCCATATCCATATCGATATCCATATCCATATCGATATCCATATCGATATCCATATCGATATCCATATCCATATCGATATCCATATCCATATCGATATCCATATCGATATCCATATCGATATCCATATCGATATCCATATCAATATCCATATCGATATCCATATCGATATCCATATCGATATCCATATCCATATCGATATCCATATCGATATCCATATCGATATCCATATCGATATCCATATCAATATCCATATCGATATCCATATCGATACACATATCGATAATCATATCGATCCATATCGAAATCCACATTGATATCCATATCGATATACATATCGATATACATATCAATAACCATATCGATATCCAAATCGATACACATATCGATATCCAGATTGTTATCCATATCGATATCCAAATCGATATCCATATCGATATCCAAATCGATATCCATATCGTTATCCATATCGATATCGATATGTATATCGATATCCATCTCGATATCCAAATCGAAATGCATATTGATATATTCATATATTCATATATTCATATCCATATCGGGTTCCATGTCGATATCCATATAGATATACATATGGATATCCATATCGATTACTCTATCGATATTCATAGTTAAATACATAACATTATAAAAATCGACATCCACGTAGATATCCATATGGATATCCATATAGATATCAATATCGCTATCCATATCAAAATCGACATCGAAATCCATATCGATATCCATATCTATATATATCCATAACGATATACATATCGATATCCATATTGATAACCATATCCACATCGATATCCGTATCGATCCATATCGATATCCATATCGATCCATATCGATATCCATGTCGATATCCATATCGATATCCATATCGATATCCATATCGTTACTCATATCGATATCCATATCTATCCATATCCACATCGATATCCATATCGATCTATACGGATATCTATATCGATCCATATCGATATCCATGTCGATATCCATATCGATATCCATATCGATATCCATATCGATATCCATATCAATATCCATATCGATATCCAAATCAATACACATATCGAAATCCATATCGATATCCATTTTGATATCCATATCGATATCCAAATGGATATGCATAATGATATCCAACTTCATATCCATATCGGGTTTCATATCGATATCCATATAGATATGCATATGGATATCCATATCGATTACTCTATCGATATTCATATTTAAATACATAACATTATAAAAATCGATATCCATATCAATATACATATCGATATCTGCATCGATATCCATATCGATATACATACACGATATCGATATACATATCGATATCCATATCGATATCCATATCGATATACATATCGATATCCATATCGATATCCATATCGATATCCATATCGATATCCATATCTGTATGCATATGGATATCCACATCGATTACTATATCGATTACCATATCGATAATCCCATCGATATACATAAGATTATCAAAATCGACATCCATAACATTATCCAAATTGGCATCCATATCGATATCTATATCGATAAACATAGCGATATCCATATCGATATCCTCATCGATACCCATATCGACATCCAAATCGATATCCAAATCGATATCTGCATCGATATTCATATCGATATCTGCATCGATATCCATATCGATATCCATATCGATATCCATATCGATATCCATATCGATATCCTTATCGATATCCATATCGATATCCATATCGATATCCATATCGATATCCATATCGGGTTATATATCGATATCCATATAGATATGCATATGGATATCCATATCGATTACTCTATCGATATTCATATTTAAATCCATAACATTATAAAAATCGATATCCATATCCATAAAGATATCCATATCCATATCCATATAGATATCCATATAGATATCCATATAGATATCCATATAGATATCCATATAGATATCCATATAGATATCCATATAGATAGCCATATAGATATCCTTAAACATATCCATATCGCTATCCATATCGAAATCCATATCGAAATCCATATCGATATCCAAATCAATATCCATGTCGATATCCAAATCGATATCCATATCGACATCCAAATTGATATACATATAGATATTCATATCATTATCCATATCAATATCGACATCGAAATCTATATTGATATCGATATCCATATCGATATCCATATCAATATACATATCGATATCCAAATCGATATCCATATCGATATCCATATCAATATCCATATCGGTATCCATATGGATATCCACATCGATTACTATATCGATTACCATATCGATAATCCCATCGATATACATAAGATTATCAAAATCGACATCCATAACATTATCCAAATTGGCATCCATATCGATATCTATATCGATTTACATAGCGATATCCATATCGATATCCAAATCGATACCCATATCGACATCCAAATCGATATCCATATCGATATCTGCATCGATATCCATATCGATATACATACACGATATCGATATACACATCGATATGGATATCGATGATATATTTGGATAATAACATTATCCAAATTGGCATCCATATCGATATCTGCATCGATATCCATATCGATATCTGTATCGATATCCATATCGATATACATATCGATATCCATATCGATATCCATATCGATATCCATATCGATATCCATATCGATATCCATATCGATATCCATATCGATATCCATGTCGATATCCATATCGATATCCATATCGATATCCATATGGATATCCATATCGATATCCATATCGATATCCATATCGAATCCATATCGAAATCCATATCGATATCCATATCGATACACATATCGATATCCATATCGGTCCATATCGAAATCCACATTGATATCCATATCGATATACATATCGATATCCATATCGATATCCATATCGATATCCATATCGATATCCATATCGATATCCAAATCAATATCCATGTCGATATCCAAATCGATATCCATATCGACATCCAAATTGATATCTATATCGATATCTGCATCGATATCCATATCGATATACATACACGATATCGATACACATATCGATATCCATATCGATATACATACGATATCGATACACATATCGATAATCATATCGATCCATATCGAAATCCACATTGATATCCATATCGATATCCATATCGATATCCATATCGATATCCATATCGATATCCATATCGATATCCATATCGATATCCATATCGATATCCATATCGATATCCATATCGATATCCATATCGATATCCATATCGATATCCATATCGATATCCATATCGATATCCATATCCATATCGATATCCAAATCGATATCCATATCGACATCCAAATCGATATCTATATCGATATCTGCATCGATATACATACACGATATCGATACACATATCGATAATCATGTCGATCCATATCGAAATCCACATTGATATCCATATCGATATACATATCGATATCCATATCAATATCCATATCGATAGCCAAATCGATACACATATCGATATCCAGATTGTTATCGATATCCAAATCGATATCCATATCGATATACAAATCGATATCCATATCGTTATCCATATCGATATCGATATGTATATCGATATCCATCTCGATATCCAAATCAAAATGAATTATAAAAATCGATATCCACTTAGATATCCATATGGATATCCATATAGATATCAATATCGCTATCCATATCAAAATCGACATCGAAATCCATATCGATATCCATATCTATATATATCCATATATCCATAACGATATACATATGGATATCCATATCGATATATATATCGATATCCATATCGATATCCATATCCACATCGATATCCATATCGATATCCATATCTATATATATCCATATATCAATATCCATATGGATATCCATATCAATATCCATATCGGTATCCATATGGATATCCACATCGATTACTATATCGATTACCATATCGATAATCCAATCGATATACATAAGATTATCCAAATCGACATCCATAACATTATCCAAATTGGCATCCATATCGATATCTATATCGATTAACATAGCGATATCCATATCGATATCCAAATCGATATAAATATCGATATCCATATCGATATCCATATCGATATCCATATCAATATCCATATCGATATCCAAATCGATATCCATATCCATATCCATATCGATATCCATATCGATATCCATATCGATATCCATATCGATATCCATATCAATATCGATATCGATATCCAAATCGATATCCATATCGACATCCAAATCGATATCTATATCGATATATCCATATCAATATCCATATCGATATCCAAATCGATATCCATATCGACATCCAAATCGATATCTATATCGATATCTGCATCGATATCCATATCGATATACATATCGATATCCATATCGATATCCATATCGATATCCATATCGATATCCATATCGATATCCATATCGATATCCATATCGATATCCATATCGATATCCATATCGATATCCATATCGATATCCATATCGATATCCATATCGATATCCATATCGATATCCATATCGATATCCATATCGATATCCATATCGATATCCATATCGAAATCCATATTGATATCCATATCGATATACATTTCGATATCCATATCGATATACATATCGATATCCATATCGATATCCATATCGATATCCATATCAATATCCATATCGATATCCAAATCGATATCCATATCGACATCCAAATCGATCTCTATATCGATATCTGCATCGATATCCATATCGATATACATACACGATATCGATACACATATCGATAATCATATCGATCCATATCGAAATCCACATTGATATCCATATCAATATCCATATCGATATCCAAATCGATATCCATATCGACATCCAAATCGTTATCTATATCGATATCTGCATCGATATCCATATCAATATCCATACCGATATCCATATCGATATCCATATCGATACACATATTGATATCCATATCGATATCGATATCATTATCCATATCGATATCCATTATTGTTATCCATATCGATATCGAAATCGATATCCATATCGATATCCATATCGATATCCATATCGATATCGAAATCGATATCCATATCGATATCCAAATCGATGTCCACATTGATATCCATATAGATATGCAAATCGCTATCTATATCAAAATCGACTTCGAAAACCACATCGATATCCATATCGATAACCATATCGATATTCATATCGATATATATATCGAGATTCATATCGATACTTATATCGGTATCCATATGGATATCCACATCGATATCCATTTCGATATCCATATCGATATCCATGTCGATATCCATGTTGATATCCATATCGATGTCGACATCGATATCCATATCGATATCCATATCGATATCCAAATCGATGTCCACATTGATATCCATATAGATATGCATATAGATATGCATATCGCTATCTATATCAAAATCCACTTCGATATCCATATCGATATCCATATCGATATCCATATCGATATCCATATCGATATTCATATCGGTATCCATATGGATATCCACATCGATTACTATATCGATTACCATATCGATAATCCCATCGATATACATAAGATTATCCAAATCGACATCCATAACATTATCCAAATTGGCATCCATATCGATATCTATATCGATAAACATAGCGATATCCATATCGATATCCATTTTGATATCCAAATCGATATCGATCTCCATATCCATATCGGGTTCCATATCGATATCCATAGAGATATATACATGGATATCCATATCGATTACTCTATCGATATTCATATCTATATACATAACATTACACAAATCGATATCCATATCTATATCCATATAGTTGTCCATATAGATATCCATAAATATATCCATATAGATATCCATATCGTTATCCAAATAGATAAACATGTAGATATGCATATCAGTATCCATATCAATATCGACATCAAAATCTATATCGATATCCATATCGATAGCCATATCAATATCCATATCGATATCCAAATCGATACCCATATCGACATCCAAATCGATATCCATATCGATATCCTCATCGATATCCATATCGATATACATATCGATATCCATATCGATATCCATGTCGATATCCATATCGATATCCATATCGATATTGTTTGTCATTTCTCTCATATATTTATTTTGCTTCTTTTATAAGTTACACATTAATTTATAATTATTGTTTATTAAGTTTTACAGTTAAATATCGATCACATTTCCATTTAGAACGTCTTTTCCTCATCGTCGTCCTTTTTCATCGTACATACAATATAATCATCAAAATATTTTTCCTGTTCACTTCGACGATAAACAAAAAAAAAAAAAAAAACAAATTCTTGATCATTGGGAGGATAAGGGAAAACAATTGAACAAAATTTGAACTTAAGCATCTATACATACATATCTACAAAATTTGCATTAATAAATACAATTTTTACAATCTTTATTTGCTTGCTTCGCTTTATAATAAAAAAAAAAAATTGGATAGAGTGGGCTTTTGATGGTGGAACGAAATGAAATTTGTAAAAATCAAATCCATTTCAAATCCGCTAATGTCTAGAATAAGGAATAAGGTGATAGGCGTCAATATTGACTCCCCAAGGAAAGCTCATAAAATGTAATATATAAATTAGCAATAAAAAGTATATGTATAAGTAGGTGAAGTTTGCATTTCTAAATTATCATCAGCTGATTATTCCACCATTCATTTTTTTTTCTTGCTTTCTGTGTATTTGTATATTATATTGTCCTAAAAGCCTTAAAAAATAATTTATGCAGCATGTGTGTGTACCATATATATAAATATATGTATATATGTATGTTTGTGTGTCTGTGTAGGTATGCGGGGAAGGACAATCATAAGCCAAGGAAAGATACAAACATAAAGATATAAAATTTATAGTATTGTTTTGTTTTTTTTTATCATTCGACATGCAATTAAAAATTGTTTTCAAAATTTTTGTTTCTAGTTGACAAATTGCTGAATTTAAAAAATATTCTTTTCGTTTAACATTTAGTTCGCCTTTCAACAATTGTTTATCTGTTAAATGTGTGTTCCATCTGTTTATGTGTGTGTTTGTGGCTGCTGTCTAAAATTCCAATTGGGTTTTGTCTTTTTATTCAGATGCTAACTAAGAGACAAAAATGAAAATCAAAAAAGTTTATTAACCAAAAAGTGGTTATTGCTTTTGTTTCTAGGGTTTCCTGTGTGTGTGTTTTGTATACATATATGTGTGTGTCTGTGTCTTTTTCGGTTTAGTTAGGGGCATTTAATGTTTGCAAATCGACACCGTATGGCCTATTCACAGACATGGTAAATAACCAGGCCAAGGCAATAGATGCTGCTGCCCAATAGATCACCCAATGCAGTTAAATATGGTATAGCCGAATTGTCCGGATCGATTTTTCATTTCCACATGGCATGCACAATGACGTGGGCTATATAAAGGAGCAGCATTACCTGTATCAAACTGGCCGTCAAATAGGAAAGAACAAACACCCAAGATATTGTCGATGTGTTCATATTTATATAGTCAGCAGCATAAATGAACAATATATTACCAGGTATGGACATCGCAATGAGTATTCGTGCCGTTTTTGCATAGGGCACGCCCTTGAAAAGTGCCCGCCAGGGCCATTCCCAAATCTTTGTATACGGTGGTATAATACCAATAATTGAGCTTTGATGCAGCATGGTGGATATTTTGCTGGCCTGCACTGACACCAGATTACCGCCAATACCATTAATGATCGGTTGAAAGACCACAAAACCATTAAACACTTCAACAGCAGCATCCAATACAAGACCACCAAGGCCGCTAATACAGAGGGCGGATAGTACGGGCACCCAGCCGCTCTTTAATACGGGACGTGTACACTCATTCTTTAGAACAATAACAACCCACATGTGCAAAAGGACCAAATAGCAGGTAACCACAATAAATGTAATCCAAAGATGCGTTTCTATATGCTCATAGAGCAGCGAGGCAATAAATCCATATCGATATCCATATCGAAAACCATATCGATATCCATATCGATATCCATATGGATATCTACATCGATATCCATATCGATATCCATATCGATCCATATCGATATCCATATCGATATCCATATCGATACACAAATCGATATCCATATCGGTCCATATCGAAATCCACATTGATATCCATATCGATATACATATCGATATCCATATCGATATCCATATCGATATCCATATCAATATCCATATCGATATCCAAATGGATATCCATATCGACATCCAAATCGATATCTATATCGATATCTGCATCGATATCCATATCGATATACATACACGATATCGATACACATATCGATAATCATATCGATCCATATCGAAATCCACATTCATTCCATATCGATATCCGTATCGATATCCATATCGATATCCATATCGATGACCATATCGATATCCATATCCATATCGATATCCATATCGATATCCATATCGATCTCCATATCAATATCCACATCGATATCAATATCGATATACATATCGATATACATATCGATATTAATATCAATAACCATATCGATATCCAAATCGATACACATATCGATATCCAGATTGTTATCCATGTCGATATCCAAATCGATATCCATATCGATATCCAAATCGATATTCATATCGTTATCCATATCGATATCGATATGTATATCGATATCCATCGCGATATCCAAATCGAAATGTATATTGATATATTCATATATTCATATCCATATCAGGTTCCATGTCGATATGCATATAGATATACAATATGGATATCCATAAAGATATCAATATCGCTATCCATATCAAAATCGACATCGAAATCCATATCGATATCCATATCTATATATATCCATATATCCATAACGATATACATATCGATATCCATATCGATTTATATATCGATATCCATATCGATAACCATATCCACATCGATATCCATATCGATATCCATATCGATCCATATCGATATCCATATCGATCCATATCGATATCCATGTCGATATCCATATCGATATCCATATCGATATCCATATCAATACTCATATGGATATCCATATCTATCCATATCCACATCGATATCCATATCGATTCATATGGATATCTATATCGATCCATATCGATATCCATGTCGATATCCATATCGATATCCATATCGATATCCATATCGATATCCATATCAATATCCATATCGATATCCAAATCAATACACATATCGATATGCATATCGATATCCATTTTGATATCCATATCGATATCCAAATCGATATGCATGGTGATATCCAACTTCATATCCATATCGGGTTTCATATCGATATACATAGAGATATATACATGGATATCCATATCGATTACTCTATCGATATTCATATCTATATACATAACATTATACAAATCGATATCCATATCTATATCCATATAGTTGTCCATATAGATATCCATAAATATATCCATATAGTTATCCATATCGTTATCCAAATAGATAAACATATACATATGCATATACCTATCCATATCAATATCGACATCGAAATCTATATCGATATCGATATCCATATCGATATCCATATCAATATCCATATCGATATCCAAATCGATACCCATATCGACATCCAAATCGATATCCAAATCGATATCTGTATCGATATCCATATCGATATACATATCGATATCCATATCGATATCTATATCGATATCCATATCGATATCCATATCGATATCCATAATGATATCCATATCGATATCCATATGGATATCTACATCGATATCCATATCGATATCCATATCGTTCCATATCGATATCCATATCGATATGCATATCGATATCCATATCGATACACATATCGATATCCATATCGGTCCATATCGAAATCCACATCGATATCCATATCGATATCCATATCAATATCCATATATAGATATACAGATATCCAAATCGATATCTGTATTGATATCCATATCGATATACATATCGAAATCCATATCGATATCCATATCGACATCCATATCAATATCCATATCGATATCCAAATCGATTTCCATAGCGACATCCATATCGATATCCAAATCAATACACATATCGATATCCATATCGATATCCATTTTGACACCCATATCGATATCTAAATCGATATGCATAATGATATCCAACTTCATATCCATATCGGGTTTCATATCGATATCCATATAGATATACATATGGATATCCATATCGATTACTCTATCGATATTCATATTTAAATACATAACATTATAAAAATCGATATCCATATCCATATAGATATCCATATAGATATCCATATATATATCCATATAGATAGCCATATAGATATCCTTATAGATATCCATATCGCTATCCATATGGAAATCCATATCGAAATCCATATCGATATCCATATCTATATATATCCATATATCCATATATAGATGTCCATATAGATATCCCTAAAGATATCCATATAGATATCCATATCGTTATCCAAATAGATATACATATAAATATGCATATCTCTATCCATATCAATATCGACATCGAAATCTATATCGATATCGATATCCATATCGATATCCATATCAATATACATATCGATATCCAAATCGATATCCATATCGACATCCAAATCGATATCCATATCGATATCTGCATCGATATCCATATCGATATACATACACGATATCGATATACATATCGATATCCATATCGATATCCATATCGATATCCATATCGATATCCATATCGGTATCCATATGGATATCCACATCGATTACTATATCGATTACCATATCGATAATCCCATCGATATACATAAGATTATCAAAATCGACATCCATAACATTATCCAAATTGGCATCCATATCGATATCTATATCGGTAAACATAGCGTTATCCATATCGATATCCATTTTGATATCCAAATCGATATCCATATCGATGTCTAACCAATTCGATATCCACATAGATATCCATATCGATATCCATATCTACTTCGATATCCACATAGACATCCATATCGTTATCCATATCAATATCCATATCGATATAAATATCGATAAACATAGCGATATTCATATCGATATCCATTTTGATATCCAAATCGATATCGATCTCCATATCCATATCGGGTTCCATATCGATATCCATAGAGATATATACATGGATATCCATATCGATAACTCTATCGATATTCATATCTATATACATATTATTATACAAATCGATATCCATATCTATATCCATATTGTTGTTCATATAGATATCCATAAATATATCCATTTAGATATCCATATCGTTATCCAAATAGATAAACATATACATATGCATATACCTATCCATATCAATATCGACTTCGAAATCTATATCGATATCCATATCGATATCCATATCAATATCCATATCGATATCCAAATCGATACCCATATCGACATCCAAATCGATATCCAAATCGATATCTGTATCGATATCCATATCGATATGCATATCGATATCCATATCGATATCCATATCGATATCCATATCGAGATCCATATCGATATCCATACCGATATCCATATCGATATCCATATGGATATCTACATCGATATCCATATCGATATCCATATCGATATCCATATCGTTCCATATCGACATCCATATCGATATCCATATCGATATCCATATCGATATCCATATCGGTATCCATATGGATATACACATCGATTACTATATCGATTACCATATCGATAATCCCATCGATATACATAAGATTATCAAAATCGACATCCATAACATTATCCAAATTGGCATCCATATCGATATCTATATCGGTAAACATAGCGTTATCCATATCGATGTCCATTTTGATATCCAAATCGATATCCATATCGATATCCATATCGATGTCTAACCAATTCGATATCCACATAGATATCCATATCGATATCCATATCTACTTCGATATCCACATAGACATCCATATCGTTATCCATATCAATATCCATATCGATATAAATATCGATAAACATAGCGATATTCATATCGATATCCATTTTTGATATCCAAATCGATATCGATCTCCATATCCATATCGGGTTCCATATCGATATCCATAGAGATATATACATGGATATCCATATCGATAACTCTATCGATATTCATATCTATATACATAACTATCCATATCAATATCGACATCGAAATCTATATCGATATCCATATCGATATCCATATCAATATCCATATCGATATCCAAATCGATACCCATATCGACATCCAAATCGATATCCAAATCGATATCTGTATCGATATCCATATCGATATACATATCGATATCCATATCGATATCCATATCGATATCCATATCGAGATCCATATCGATATCCATACCGATATCCATATCGATATCCATATGGATATCTACATCGATATCCATATCGATATCCATATCGATATCCATATCGTTCCATATCGACATCCATATCGATATCCATATCGGTCCATATCGAAATCCACATTGATATCCATACCGATATCCATATCAATATCCATATATAGATATACAGATATCCAAATCGATATCTGTATCGATATCCATATCAATATACATATCGATATCCATATCGATATCCATATCGACATCCATATCAAAATCCATATCGATATCCAAATCGATTTCCATATTGACATCCACATCGATATCTATATCGATATCTTCATCGATATCCATATCGATATACATACACGATATCGATACACATATCGATAATCATATCGATCCATATCGAAATCCACATTGATATCCATATCGATATCCATATCGATATCCATATCGATATCCATATCGATATCCATATCAATATCCATATCGATATCCATATCGATATCCATATCGATATCGATATCCATATCGATATGCATATCAATATCCATATCGATATCCATATCGATATACATATCGATATACATATCGATATACATATCGATATCCATATCTATATCCATATCGATATCCAAATCGATACACATATCGATATACAAATCGATATCCATATCGATATCGATATGTATATCGATATCCATCTCGATATCCAAATCGAAATGCATATTGAAATATTCATATATTCATATCCATATCGGGTTTCATGTCGATATCCATATAGATATACATATGGATATCCATATCTACATCGATATCCACATAGACATCCATATCGTTATCCATATCAATATCCATATCGATATAAATATCGATATAAATATCGATATTCATATCGATATCCGTATCGATATCCATCTAGATGAGCATATCGCTATCCATATCAAAATCCACATCTAAATCTTTATCGATATCCATATCGATTACTCTATCGATATTCATACTTAAATACATAACATTATAAAAATCGATATCCACGTAGATATCCATATAGATATCCATATAGATATCCATATAGATATCCATATCGCTATCCATATCAAAATCGACATCGAAATCCATATCGACATCCATATCTATATATATCCATATATCCATAACGATATACATATCGATATCCATATCGATATATATATCGATATCCATATCCATAACCATATCCACATCGATATCCATATCGATCCATATCGATATCCATATCGATCCATATCGATATCCATATCGATCCATATCGATATCCATGTCGATATCCATATCGATATCCATATCGATATCCATATCGATATCCATATCGATATCCATATCGATATCCATATCGATATTCATATCGATATCCATATCTATCCATATCCACATCGATATCGATATCGATCCATATGGATATCCATATCGAGCCATATCGGTATCTTTGTCGATATCCATATGATATCCATATCGATATCCATATCGATATCCATATCGATATCCATATCGATATCCATATCGATATCCATATCGATATCCATATCGATATCCATATCGATCCATATCGATATCCATGTCGATATCCATATCGATATCCATATCGATATCCATATCGATATTCATATCGATATCCATATCTATCCATATCAACTTCGATATCCATATCGATCCATATGGATATCCATATCGACCCATATCGGTATCCATGTCGATATCCATTTCGATATATATATCGATATCCATATCGATAAACATATCCACATCGATATCCATATCGATCCATATCAAAATCCATATCGATATCCAAATCAATACACATATCGATATCCATATCGATATCCTAATCGATATGCATAATGATATCCAACTTCATATCCATATCGGGTTTCATATCGATATCCATATCGATATCCATATACATATCCACATCAATTTCCATATCGATATTCATAGTGATATCCATATCGATATCCATATTGATATCCATATCGATATCCATATCGATATCCACATAGACATCCATATCGTTATCCATATCAATATCCATATCGATATAAATATCGATATAAATATCGATATTCATATCGATATCCGTATCGATATCCATCTAGATATGCATATCGCTATCCATGTCAAAATCCACATCTAAATCTTTATCGATATCCATATCGATATCCATATCGATATCCATGTCGATATCCATATTGATATCCATATCGATATCGATATCCATATCGATGTCCATCTATATCGATATCCATATCGCTATCCATATCGAAATTCACATAGATATCCATATCGATATCCATATCCACATCGATATCCATATCGTTATCCATATCAATATCCATATCGATATAAATATCGATATCTATCCATTACGATATCCACATCGATATCCGTATCGATATCCGTATCGATATCCATATCAAAATCCACATCTAAATCTTTATCGATATCCATATCGATATCCATATCGATATCCATATCGATATCCAGATCGTTATCCATATCGATATCCATATCAATATCCATATCGATATCCATATCGATATCCATGTCGATATCCATATTGATATCCATATCGATATCGATATCCATATCGAAGTCTATCTATATCGATATCCATATCGCTATCCATATCGAAATCCACATAGATATCCATATCGATATAAATATCCACGTCGATATCCACATCGATATCCATATCGTTATCCATATCAATATCCATATCGATATAAATATCGATATCCATATCGATATCCATATCGATATCCATATCTTTATCCATATTGATATCCATATCGACATCCATATAGATTCCATATCGCTATCCATATCGAAATTCACATCAACATCCATATCGATAGCCATATCCACATCGATATCCAAATCGATACACATATCGATATCCAAATCGATATCCATATTTATATCATATGGATATCCGTATCGATATCCATATCGATCCACATTGATGTCCATATCGATATACATATCGATATCCATATGTATATCGATATCCATCTCGATATCCAAATCGATATGCATATTGATATCCATCTTCATATCCATATCGGGTTTCATATCGATAGCCATATAGATATACAAATGGATATCCATATCCATTACTCTATCGATATTCATATTTAAATACATAACATTATAAAAATCGATATCCATATAGATATCCATATAGATATCCATATAGATAGCCATATTGATATCCATATCGATATCCATATCGATATACATATCGATATCCATATCGATATCCATATCAATATACATATAGATATCCAAATCAATACACATATCGATATCCATATCGATATCCAAATCGATATGCATATTGATATCCATATCGGGTTTGATATAGATATCCATATAGATATACATATGGATATCCATATCGATTACTCTATCGATATTCATATTTAAATACATAATATTATACAAATCAACATCCATATCCATATCCATATTGATATCTATATACATATCCATATCGATCCACATTGATATCCATATCGATATACATATCGATATCCATATCGATATCCATATCGTTATCCATATCGATATCCACATTGATATCCATATCGAAATCCACATTGATATCCATATCGATATACATATCGATATCCATATCGATATCCATATCGATATCCAAATCGATACACATATCGATATCCAAATCGATATCCATATTTATATCATATGGATATCCGTATCGATATCCATATCGATCCACATTGATATCCATATCGATATACATATCGATATCCATATCGATATGCATATCGTTATCCATATCGATATACATATCGATATCCATATCGATATATATATATCGATATCCATATCGATATCCATATCGATATCTATATCGATATCCATATCGTTATCCATATCGATATCCATATTGATATCCATATCGATATCCATATCGATATATATATCGATATCCATATCGATATCCATATTGATATCCATATCGGTATCCATATCGATATCCATATCGATCCACATTGATATCCATATCGATATACATATCGATATCCACTTCGATATTCATATCGATATACATATCGATATCCTTATCAATATCCATATCGATATCCAAATCGATACACATATCGATATCCATATCTATCTATCTATATATATATAAAATTCTCGTGTCACAATGTTTGTCTTTGAACTCCTCCGAAACGGCTTTACCGATTTTAACCAAATTTTGCATGCATATTGAGTAGGTCTGAGAATCGGCTAACATCTATTTTTCATACCCCTAAGTGTTAAGGCTAACAAAAATTATTATTCACGCTGTAGCATTAAGAGACTGATATTGTTTGTATCGAATAATAATTTTTTGATAGTGTTACCGTTCTTATCGAATAATAATATGTGGCTTAGATTTAAGCACGCCATAATTTTCACACGGACAATTATGCGTAGCATGCTCTCGAGTGGGTAAACTATCAAGTTTGTTTGTGTACCAAAATGAGCGTAATAGGATTCGGACGCCAGAAACGCGTGCAGTTCGAGCGCGTCATTCAACTAATAATCGCGCAGGTTTAAACCGAGTTGCTTTCATTTACGATGTGTCAGTTGACTACAGTAACTACCAATGTATTGTTTTTGGTTCTATGAACTCGGGTTGCTCACATTGTAAGGCAAAACCGATGGATTGTATTGCGCAAAGGGTAAAGTGAAATTGTTACCATTGGATCCACCACCAGAGCCATTGTACTTATTGGTTTTAGAAATAGAAACAGATTCCATAGACTTATTGAACAATATTCAGCAATATAACATAATTGCTTTCAAATGACTTCATTTGGGGCAACAAACGTAGTTCGGGAAAATTTTATGGTACTTTCAAGGTATATCCTATAACAGTTAATCGGACCAAACTCTGATCTGAAGAATATATTTATCTTCGAGATGCAATTAATACTGATAGAAATGCATAGAATGTTGATCGGATGACGATTTTTCCAGCAACATACATCGGAAGACCTGCACGAATTTGCTTAATTTGCCATGTCGTATGTTCGCCATTATGTTACAGCAGATTTCTTCATCACATCTACATGCTATCCTCACTAGATAGAAATCAAGCAAAAACATAAAAAACATGGTGAATCATAATTATCAAGAAAAGTCACTATTAAAATATTAAAAATCTTTTTGGCAGAACGAAGTCTGCCGGGTAAGCTAGTATATATATATATTTATCCATATAGATATCCATATCGATATCCATATCGATATCCAAATCGATATCTATAGCGATATCCATATCGATATCCATTTCGATATCCATATCGATATACATATCGATATTTATATCAATATCCATATCGTTATCCATATCGCAATCTACATTGATATCCATATCGATATCCATATCCATATGCATATCCATATCCTCATCGATATCCATATCGATATCCATATCGATATCCGTATCGTATCCATATCGATATCCATATAGATATAGATATCGATATCCATATCGATATCCATGTCGATATCCATATTGATATCCATTTCGATATCGATATCCATATCGATGTCTATCCATATCGATAACCATATCGAAATCCACATAGATATCGATATCGATATCCAAATCCACATCGATATCCACATCGATATCTACATCGATATCCATATCGTTATCCATATCAATATCTATATCGATATAAATATCGATATCCATATCGAAATCCAGATCGACATCCATATAGATATACATATCGATATCAATATCGATATCCATATCGATATCCATATCGATATCCATATCGATATCCATATCGTTATCCATATCGATATCCATATCAATATCCATATCGATATCCATATCGATATCCATATCGATATGCATATCGATATCCATATCTTTATCCATAACGATATCCATATCAATATCCATATCGATATCCATATCAATATCCATATCGATATCCATATCGATATCCATAACGATATCCATATAGATATTCATATCGAAATACCTATCGACATCTAAATCTTTATCCATATCGATATCCATATTGATATCCATTTAGATATACATATCGATTACTCTATCGATATTTATATCTATATACATAACATTATGCAAATCTATATCCATATCTATATATCCATATAGATATCCATTTCGATATCCATATAGATATCCATATCGATATCCATACCGATATTCATATAGATATCCATATCGATATCCATATAGATATCCATATCGCTATCCATATCGAAATCCACATCGATATCCATGTCGACATCCACATCGATATCCATATCGATATCCTTATCGATATCCATATCCATATCCATATCGATATCAGTATCGATATACATATCGATATTCATATCGATATCCATCTCCACATCCATATCGACTTCCATAGCGATATCGATATTCATATCTATATACATAACATTATACAAATCTGTATCCATATATATATATATCCATATAGATATCAATATCGATATCTATATCGACATCCATATCGATATCCATATCGATATCCATATCGATATCCATATCGATATCCATATCGATATCCTTATCGATATCTATATCGATATCCATATCGATATTCATATCGATATCCATATCCATATCGCTTACCATCTCGAAATCCACATCGATATCCATATCGATATCCTTATCGATATCCATATCCATATCCATATCGATATCAGTATCGATATACATATCGATATTCATATCGATATCCATCTCCACATCCATATCGACTTCCATAGCGATATCGATATTCATATCTATATACATAACATTATACAAATCTGTATCCATATATATATATATCCATATAGATATCAATATCGATATCTATATCGACATCCATATCGATATCCATATAGATATCAATATCGATATCTATATCGACATCCATATAGATATCAATATCGATATCTATATCGACATCCATATCGATATCCATATCGATATCCATATCGATATCCATATCGATATCCATATCGATATCCTTATCGATATCTATATCGATATCCATATCGATATCCATATAGATATCCATATCGCTATCCATATCGAAATCCACATCGATATCCATGTCGACATCCATATCGATATCCATATTGATATCCATATCGATATCCATATCGATATATATATCGATATCCATATCGATATCCATATTGATATCCATATCGGTATCCATATCGATATCCATATCGATCCACATTGATATCCATATCGATATACATATCGATATCCACTTCGATATTCATATCGATATACATATCGATATCCTTATCAATATCCATATCGATATCCAAATCGATACACATATCGATATCCATATCTATCTATCTATATATATATAAAATTCTCGTGTCACAATGTTTGTCTTTGAACTCCTCCGAAACGGCTTTACCGATTTTAACCAAATTTTGCATGCATATTGAGTATGTCTGAGAATCGGCTAACATCTATTTTTCATACCCCTAAGTGTTAAGGCTAACAAAAATTATTATTCACGCTGTAGCATTAAGAGACTGATATTGTTTGTATCGAATAATAATTTTTTGATAGTGTTACCGTTCTTATCGAATAATAATATGTGGCTTAGATTTAAGCACGCCATAATTTTCACACGGACAATTATGCGTAGCATGCTCTCGAGTGGGTAAACTATCAAGTTTGTTTGTGTACCAAAATGAGCGTAATAGGATTCGGACGCCAGAAACGCGTGCAGTTCGAGCGCGTCATTCAACTAATAATCGCGCAGGTTTAAACCGAGTTGCTTTCATTTACGATGTGTCAGTTGACTACAGTAACTACCAATGTATTGTTTTTGGTTCTATGAACTCGGGTTGCTCACATTGTAAGGCAAAACCGATGGATTGTATTGCGCAAAGGGTAAAGTGAAATTGTTACCATTGGATCCACCACCAGAGCCATTGTACTTATTGGTTTTAGAAATAGAAACAGATTCCATAGACTTATTGAACAATATTCAGCAATATAACATAATTGCTTTCAAATGACTTCATTTGGGGCAACAAACGTAGTTCGGGAAAATTTTATGGTACTTTCAAGGTATATCCTATAACAGTTAATCGGACCAAACTCTGATCTGAAGAATATATTTATCTTCGAGATGCAATTAATACTGATAGAAATGCATAGAATGTTGATCGGATGACGATTTTTCCAGCAACATACATCGGAAGACCTGCACGAATTTGCTTAATTTGCCATGTCGTATGTTCGCCATTATGTTACAGCAGATTTCTTCATCACATCTACATGCTATCCTCACTAGATAGAAATCAAGCAAAAACATAAAAAACATGGTGAATCATAATTATCAAGAAAAGTCACTATTAAAATATTAAAAATCTTTTTGGCAGAACGAAGTCTGCCGGGTAAGCTAGTATATATATATATTTATCCATATAGATATCCATATCGATATCCATATCGATATCCAAATCGATGTATATCAATATCGATATCCACATAGATATCCATATCGATATCCATATCTCCATCGATATCCACATCGATATCCATATTGTTATCCATATCAATATCCATATCGGTATCAATATCGATATCCATATCGATATCCATATCGATATCCATATCGATATCCATATCGTTATCCCTATCGATATCCATATTGTTATCCATATCAATATTCATATCGGTATAAATATCGATATCCATATCGATACCCATACCGATATTCATATCGATATCCATATCAATATTCATATCGATATCCATATCGATATCTATCCATATAGATATCCGTATCGATATCCTTATCGGTATCCATATCGATATACATATCGATATCCATATCGATATCCATATCGATGTCTATCCATATCGATATCCATAGATAGATATCAATATCCATATCGATAAAAATATCGATATGCATATAGGTATCCATATAGATATCCATATCGCTATCCATATCGAAATCCACATCGATATCTATAGCGATATCCATATCGATATCCATTTCGATATCCATATCGATATACATATCGATATTTATATCAATATCCATATCGTTATCCATATCGCAATCTACATTGATATCCATATCGATATCCATATCCATATGCATATCGATATCCTCATCGATATCCATATCGATATCCATATCGATATCCGTATCGTATCCATATCGATATCCATATAGATATAGATATCGATATCCATATCGATATCCATGTCGATATCCATATTGATATGCATTTCGATATCGATGTCCATATCGATGTCTATCCATATCGATAACCATATCGAAATCCACATAGATATCGATATCGATATCCAAATCCACATCGATATCCACATAGATATCTACATCGATATCCATATCGTTATCCATATCAATATCTATATCGATATAAATATCGATATCCATATCGAAATCCAGATCGACATCCATATAGATATACATATCGATATCCATATCGATATCCATATCGATATCCATATCGATATCCATATCGATATCCATATCGTTATCCATATTGATATCCATATCAATATCCATATCGATATCCATATCGATATCCATATCGATATGCATATCGATATCCATATCGATATCCATATCTTTATCCATAACGATATCCATATCAATATCCATATCGATATCCATATCAATATCCATATCGATATCCATATCAATATCCATATCGATATCCATATCGATATCCATAACGATATCCATATAGATATTCATATCGAAATACCTATCGACATCCAAATCTTTATCCATATCGATATCCATATTGATATCCATTTAGATATACATATCGATTACTCTATCGATATTTATATCTATATACATATCATTATGCAAATCTATATCCATATCTATATATCCATATAGATATCCATTTCGATATCCATATAGATATCCATATCGATATCCATACCGATATTCATATAGATATCCATATCGATATCCATATAGATATCCATATCGCTATCCATATCGAAATCCACATCGATATCCATGTCGACATCCACATCGATAACCTTATCGATATCCATATCCATATCCATATCGATATCAGTATCGATATACATATCGATATTCATATCGATATCCATCTCCACATCCATATCGACTTCCATAGCGATATCGATATTCATATCTATATACATAACATTATACAAATCTGTATCCATATATATATATATCCATATAGATATCAATATCGATATCTATATCGACATCCAAATCGATATCCATATCGATATCCATATCGATATCCATATCGATATCCATATCGATATCCTTATCGATATCTATATCGATATCCATATCGATATCCCTATCGATATCCATATCCATATCGCTTACCATCTCGAAATCCACATCGATATCTATATCGAAATCCACATCGATATCCACATCGATATCCATATCGATATCCTTATCGATATCCATATCCATATCGAAATCCATATCGATATCCATATTGATATACATATTGATATTCATATCGATATCCATCTCTCGAAATCCACATCGATATCCATATCGATATCCATATCGATATCCTTATCGATATCCATATCCATATTGATATCCATATCGATATCCATATCGATAACCATATCGATATCCATATCGATATCGATATCCATATCGATGTCTATCTATATCGATATCCATATCGCTATCCATATCGAAATCCACATCGATATCCATATCGATATCCATATCGATATCCTTATCGATATCCATATCGATATCCATATCGATATCCATATCGATAACCATATCGATATCCAAATCGTTATCCATATCGATATCCATATCAATATCCATATCGATATCCATATCGATATCCTTATCGATATCCATATCCATATCGATATCCATATCGATATCCATATCGATAAAAATATCGATAACCATATCGATATCCAGATCGTTATCCATATCGATATCCATATCAATATCCATATCGATATCCATATCGATATCCATATCGATATCGATATCCATATCGATATCGATATCCATATCGATGTCTATCTATATCGATATCCATATCGATATCCATATCTTTATCCATATTGATATCCATATCGACATCCATATAGATTCCATATCGCTATCCATATCGAAATTCACATCAACATCCATATCGATAGCCCTACCCACATCGATATCCACATCGATATCCATATCGATATCCATATCGATTTCCATATCGATATCCATATCGATATCCATATAGATATCCATATCGATATCCATACCGATATTCATATAGATATCCATATCGATATCCATATAGATATCCATATCGCTATCCATATCGAAATCCACATCGATATCCATGTCGACATCCACATCGATATTCATATCGATATCCTTATCGATATCCATATCCATGTCCATATCCATATCGATATCAGTATCGATATACATATCGATATTCATATCGATATCCATCTCCACATCCATATTGACTTCCATAGCGATATCGATATTCATATCTATATACATAACATTATACAAATCTGTATCCATATATATATATATATCCATATAGATATCAATATCGATATCTATATAGACATCCATATCGATATCCATATCGATATCCATATCGATATCCATATCGATATCCATATCGATATCCTTATCGATATATATATCGATATCCATATCGATATCCATATCGATATCCATATCCATATCGCTTACCATCTCGAAATCCACATCGATATCTATATCGAAATCCACATCGATATCCACATCGATATCCATATCGATATCCTTATCGATATCCATATCCATATCGAAATCCATATCGATATCCATATTGATATACATATTGATATTCATATCGATATCCATCTCCACATCCATATCGACATCCATTGCGATATCCATATCGATATCGATCTCCATATCCAAATCGATATGCATATCGATATCTACATGGATATACATATCGAAATCCACATCGATATCCATATCGATAACCATATCGATATCCATATCGATATCGTAATCCATATCGATATCGATATCCATATCGATGTCTATCTATATCGATATCCATATCGCTATCCATATCGAAATCCACATCGATATCCATATCGATATCCATATCGATATCCTTATCGATATCCATATCGATATCCATATCGATATCCATATCGATAACCATATCGACATCCAGATCGTTATCCATATCGATATCCATATCAATATCCATATCGATATCCATATCGATATCCTTATCGATATCCATATCCATATCGATATCCATATCGATATCCATATCGATAAAAATATCGATAACCATATCGATATCCAGATCGTTATCCATATCGATATCCATATCAATATCCATATCGATATCCATATCGATATCCATATCGATATCGATATCCATATCGATGTCTATCTATATCGATATCCATATCGATATCCATATCTTTATCCATATTGATATCCATATCGACATCCATATAGATTCCATATCGCTATCCATATCGAAATCCACATCGATATCCATATCGATAACCATATCGATATCCATATCGATATCGTAATCCATATCGATATCGATATCCATATCGATGTCTATCTATATCGATATCCATATCGCTATCCATATCGAAATCCACATCGATATCCACATCGATATCCATATCGATATCCATATCGAAATCCACATCGATATCCATAACGATATTCTTATCGATATTCATATCCATATCGATATCCATATCGATATCCATATCGATATACATATTGATATTCATATCGATATCCATCTCCACATCCATATCGACATCCATAGCGATATCCATATCGATATCGATTTTTATATCCAAATCGATATGCATATCGATATCTACATGGATACACATATCGATCCATATCGTTATCCATATCGATATCCACATTGATATCCATATCGAAATCCACATTGATATCCATATCGATATACATATCGATATCCATATCGATATCCATATCGATATCCATATCGATATCCAAATCGATACACATATCGATATCCAAATCGATATCCATATTTATATCATATGGATATCCGTATCGATATCCATATCGATCCACATTGATATCCATATCGATATACATATCGATATCCATATCGATATGCATATCGTTATCCATATCGATATACATATCGATATCCATATCGATATATATATATCGATATCCTTATCGATATCCATATCGATATCTATATCGATATCCATATCGTTATCCATATCGATATCCATATTGATATCCATATCGATATCCATATCGATATATATATCGATATCCATATTGATATATATATCGATATCCATATCGATATATATATCGATATCCATATCGATATCCATATTTATATCCATATCGATATCCATATTGATATCCATATCGGTATCCATATCGATATCCATATCGATCCACATTGATATCCATATCGATATCCACTTCGATATTCATATCGATATACATATCGATATCCTTATCAATATCCATATCGATATCCAAATCGATACACATATCGATATCCATATCGATATCCATATCTATCTATCTATATATATATAAAATTCTCGTGTCACAATGTTTGTCTTTGAACTCCTCCGAAACGGCTTTACCGATTTTAACCAAATTTTGCATGCATATTGAGTAGGTCTGAGAATCGGCTAACATCTATTTCTCATACCCCTAAGTGTTAAGGCTAACAAAAATTATTATTCACGCTGTAGCATTAAGAGACTGATATTGTTTGTATCGAATAATAATTTTTTGATAGTGTTACCGTTCTTATCGAATAATAATATGTGGCTTAGATTTAAGCACGCCATAATTTTCACACGGACAATTATGCGTAGCATGCTCTCGAGTGGGTAAACTATCAAGTTTGTTTGTGTACCAAACGCGTGCAGTTCGAGCGCGTCATTCAACTAATAATCGCGCAGGTTTAAACCGAGTTGCTTTCATTTACGATGTGTCAGTTGACTACAGTAACTACCAATGTATTGTTTTTGGTTCTATGAACTCGGGTTGCTCACATTGTAAGGCAAAACCGATGGATTGTATTGCGCTAAGGGTAAAGTGAAATTGTTACCATTGGATCCACCACCAGAGCCATTGTACTTATTGGTTTTAGAAATAGAAACAGATTCCATACACTTATTGAACAATATTCATTCATATCAAATGACTTCATTTGGGGCAACAAACGTAGTTCGGGAAAATTTTATGGTACTTTCAAGGTATATCCTATAACAGTTAATCGGACCAAACACTGATCTGAAGAATATATTTATCTTCGAGATGCAATTAATACTGATAGAAATGCATAGAATGTTGATCGGATGACGATTTTTCCAGCAACATACATCGGAAGACCTGCACGAATTTGCTTAATTTGCCATGTCGTATGTTCGCCATTATGTTACAGCAGATTTCTTCATCACATCTACATGCTATCCTCACTAGATAGAAATCAAGCAAAAACATAAAAAACATGGTGAATCATAATTATCAAGAAAAGTCACTATAAAATATTAAAAATCTTTTTGGCAGAACGAAGTCTGCCGGGTAAGCTAGTATATATATATATATATATATATCCATATAGATATCCATATCGATATCCATATCGATATCCATATCGATGTATATCAAGGTCGATATCCACATAGATATCCATATCGATATCCATATCTCCATCGATATCCACATCGATATCCATATTGTTATCCATATCAATATCCATATCGGTATCAATATCGATATCCATATCGATATCCATATCGATATCCATATCGTTATCCATATCGATATCCATATTGTTATCCATATCAATATTCTTATCGGTATTAATATCGATATCCATATCGATATCCATACCGATATTCATATCGATATCCATATCAATATTCATATCGATATCCATATCGATATCTATCCATATAGATATCCATATCGATATCCATATCGATATCCATATCGATGTCTATCCATATCGATATCCATGGATAGATATCAATATCCATATCGATAAAAATATCGATATGCATATAGGTATCCATATAGATATCCATATCGCTATCTATGTCGAAGTCCACATCTATATTTATAGCGATATCCATATCGATATCCATCTCGATATCCATATCTATATACATATCGATATTTATATCAATATCCATATCGTTATCCATATCGCAATCCACATCGATATCCATATCGATATCCATATCCATATGCATATCGATATCCTCATCGATATCCATATCGATATCCATATCGATATCCGTATCGTATCCATATCGATATCCATATAGATATCGATATCGATATCCTTATCGATATCCATGTCGATATCCATATTGATATCCATTTCGATATCGATATCCATATCGATGTCTATCCATATCGATAACCATATCGAAATCCACACAGATATCGATATCGATATCCAAATCCACATCGATATCCACATCGATGTCCACATCGATATCCATATCGTTATCCATATCAATATCTATATCGATATAAATATCGATATCCATATCGAAATCCAGATCGACATCCATATAGATATACATATCGATATCCATATCGATATCCATATCGATATCCATATCGATATCCATATCGATATCCATATGGATATCCATATCGTTATCCATATCGATATCCATATCAATATCCATATCGATATCCATATCGATATCAATATCGATATCCATATTGATATCCATATCTTTATCCATATCGATATCCATATCAATATCCATATCGATATCCATATCAATATCCATATCGATATCCATATCGATATCCATAACGATATCCATATAGATATTCATATCGAAATACCTATCGACATCCAAATCTTTATCCATATCGATAACCATTTAGATATACATATGGATATCCATATCGATTACTCTATCGATATTTATATCTATATACATAACATTATGCAAATCTATATCCATATCTATATATCCATATAGATATCCATTTCGATATCCATATAGATATCCATATCGATATCCATACCGATATTCATATAGATATCCATATCGATATCCATATAGATATCCATATCGCTATCCATATCGAAATCCACTTCGATATCCATGTCGACATCAACATCGATATCCATATCGATATCCTTATCGATATCCATATCCATATCCATATCGATATCAGTATCGATATACATATCGATATCAGTATCGATATACATATCGATATCAGTATCGATATACATATCGATATTCATATCGATATCCATCTCCACATCCATATTGACTTCCATAGAGATATCGATATTCATATCTATATACATAACATTATACAAATCTGTATCCATATATATATCCATATAGATATCAATATCGATATCTATATCGACATCCATATCGATATCCATATCGATATCCATATCGATATCCATACCGATATCCAAATCGATATCCTTATCGATATCTATATCGATATCCATATCGATATCCATATCGATATCTATATCGATATCCATATCGATATCCATATCGATATTCATATCGATATCCATATTTATATCCTTATCGATATCCATATTGATATCCATATCGGTATCCATATCGATATCCATATCGATATATATATCGATATCCATATCGATATCCATATCGATCCACATTGATATCCATATCGATATCCATATCGATATCCATATCGTTATCCATATCGATATCCATATCGATATCCATATCGATATCCATATCGATATCCATATCGATATCCATATCGATCCACATTGATATCCATATCGATATACATATCGATATCCATATCGATATCCATATCGTTATCCATATCGATATCCACATTAATATCCATATCGAAATCCATATTGATATCCATATCGATATACATATCGATATCCATATCGATATCCATATCGATATCCAAATCGATACACATATCGATATCCATATCGATATCCATATTTATATCATATGGATATCCGTATCGATATCGATATCGATCCACATTGATGTCCATATCGATATACATATCGATATCCATATGTATATCGATATCCATCTCGATATCCAAATCGATATGCATATTGATATCCATCTTCATATCCATATCGGGTTTCATATCGATAGCCATATATATATACAAATGGATATCCATATCCATTACTCTATCGATATTCATATTTAAATACATAACATTATAAAAATCGATATCCATATAGATATCCATATAGATAGCCATATTGATATCCATATCGATATCCATATCGATATCCATATCGATATCCATATCGATATCCATATCAATATACATATAGATATCCAAATCATTACACATATCGATATCCATATCGATATCCAAATCGATATGCATATTGAAATCCATATCGGGTTTGATATAGATATCCATATAGATACACATATGGATATCCATATCGATTACTCTATCGATATTCATATTTAAATACATAATATTATAAAAATCGACATCCATATCCATATCCATATTGATATCTATATACATATCCATATCGATAACCATATCGATATCCATATCGATCAACATTGATATCCATATCGATATACATATCGATATCCATATCGATATCCATATCGTTATCCATATCGATATCCACATTGATATCCATATCGAAATCCACATTGATATCCATATCGATATACATATCGATATGCATATCGATATCCATATCGATATCCAAATCGATACACATATCGATATCCAAATCGATATCCATATTTATATCATATGGATATCACTTAGTGTCATTTAATACTGATTTCGGTGTCCGGGTAATACCTTAACCGAAATCGTATTAGATGTACATGCTGTTGAATGTATGTTGCATTGTCAAAGTGTGTTCCATGGTACAGTTGGCAACATGTCAACCAGCAACCATTTCAGTATCCGGGTAATACCCTAACTGAAATGGTGTTGGTTGTACATGCGCCGACTTAGTGCCATTTAATATTATTCGACATCCGGGTAATACCCTAGTCGAAGCAATATTAAATGCGCATGAACATGGAACCACTGTAATGTAGTTTTTTATGTAGCACAGTGGTCATGATGCCATTTGTTTAGCATTTCAGTGTCCGGGTAATACCCTAACTGAAATGTTAACAACTGTGCATCTGACTACTTAGTGTCTTTTAATATTTATTTCGGTGTCCGGGTAATACCCTAACCGAAATAATATTAAATGTACATGCCGTAGTATGTGTGTATCTTCCCCTTTGTACAGTGTCCACCCCAAATGAGTGTCCTTAACATTAATTGTTTAACTTTGTGCCTTTTGTTATGTCAAATAAATAATTGTTCCCCACATTTGTCTGTATTAGTTTAAAATTTAGAGGTCTCGAGATTTACTTATAAATTTTCTGTAAGTAAAGGCCCTGGATAGAGTGAGAATTATACCCAGGCTGAGAAACTTCCTTACAATATATATCGATATGGATATCGATATGGATAACGATATGCATATCGATATGGATATCGATATGTATATCGATATGGATATCAATGTGGATCGATATGGATATCGATACGGATATCTATATAATATAAATATGGATATCGATATGTGTATCGATTTGGATATCGATATGTATATCGATATGAATATCAATGTGCATTTCGATATGGATATCAATGTGGATATCGATATGGATAACGATATGGATATCGGTATGGATATCGATATGGATATCGATATGTATATCGATATGGATATCAATGTGGATATCGATATGGATATCTATATAGATATCTATATGGATATGGATATAGATGTCGATTTTTATAATGTTATGTATTTAAATATGAATATCGATAGAGTAATCGATATGGATATCCATATGTATATCTAGATGGATACCGATATCAAACCCGATATGGATATCAATATGCATATCGATTTGAATATCGATATGGATATCGATATGTGTATTGATTTGGATATCTATATGTATATTGATATGGATATCGATATGGAAATCGATATGGATATCGATATGGATATCGATATGGATATCGATATGGATATCAATATGGCTATCTATATGGATATCTATATGGATATCTATATGGATATCTATATGGATATCGATTTTTATAATGTTATGTATTTAAATATGAATATCGATAGAGTAATGGATATGGATATCCATTTGTATATCTATATGGATATCGATATGAAACCCGATATGGATATGAAGATGGATATCAATATGCATATCTATTTTGGATATCGAGATGGATATCGATATACATATCGATATCGATATGGATATCTAT
The DNA here is from genome assembly GCA_018903615.1 of Drosophila neocordata. NCBI lineage: Eukaryota > Metazoa > Arthropoda > Insecta > Diptera > Drosophilidae > Drosophila > Drosophila neocordata. The sequence goes on from JAEIGI010000063.1 coordinate 106,393, forward strand.
ATGTGTATCGATTTGGATATCGATATGGATATTGATAAGGATATCGATATGTATATCGATATGGATATCGAAGTGGATATCGAAGTGGATATCGATATGTATATCGATATGGATATCAATATGTATATCGATATGGATATCAATGTGGATCGATATGGATATCGATATGGATATCGATATGGATGTCGATTTGGATATCGATATGGATAACAATCTGGATATCGATATGGATAAAGATATGGATATCGATATGGATATCGATATGTGTATCGATTTGGATATCGATATGGATATTGATAAGGATATCGATATGTATATCGATATGGATATCGAAGTGGATATCGAAGTGGATATCGATATGTATATCGATATGGATATCAATATGTATATCGATATGGATATCAATGTGGATCGATATGGATGTAAATATGGATATCGATATGGATAACGATATGGATATCGATATGGATATCGATATGGATATCGATATGGATAACGATATGGATATCGATATGGATATCGATATGGATATCGATATGGATAACGATATGCATATCGATATGGATATCGATATGGATATCGATATGGATATCAATGTGGATCGATATGGATATCGATACGGATATCCATATGATATAAATATGGATATCGATATGGATATCGATATGTGTATCGATTTGGATATCGATATGGATATCGATATGGATATCGATATGTATATCGATATGGATATCAGTGTGGATTTCGATATGGATATCAATGTGGATATCGATAACGATATGGATATCGATAAGGATATCGATATGTATATCGATATGGATATCAATGTGGATCGATATGGATATCGATATGGATATCGATATGGATATCGATATGGATATCGATATATATATCGATATGGATATCGATATGGATATCGATATGGATATCGATATGGATAACGATATGGATATCGATATGGATATCGATATGTATATCGATATGGATATCAATGTGGATCGATATGGATATCGATATGGATTTCGATATGGATATCTATATGGATATCGATATGGATATCTATATGAATATCGGTATGGATATCGATATGGATATCTATGTGGATATCGAAATGGATATCTATATGGATATATAGATATGGATATAGATTTACATAATGTTATGTATATAGATATAAATATCGATAGAGTAATCGATATGGATATCCATATGTATATCTAAATGGATATCAATATGGATATCGATATGGATAAAGATTTGGATGTCGATAGGTATTTCGATATGAATATCTATATGGATATCGTTATGGATATCGATATGGATATCGATATGGATATTGATATGGATATCGATATGGATATTGATATGGATATCGATATGGATAAAGATATGGATATCGATATGGATATCGATATAGATATCGATATGGATATCGATATGTATATCGATATGGATATTGATATGGATATCGATATGGATAACGATATGGATATCGATATGGATATCGATATGGATATCGATATGGATATCGATATGTATATCTATATGGATGTCGATCTGGATTTCGATATGGATATCGATATTTATATCGATATAGATATTGATATGGATAACGATATGGATATCGATGTGGATATCGATGTGGATATCGATGTGGATAGACATCGATATGGATATCGATATCGAAATGGATATCAGTATGGATATCGACATGGACATCGATATGGATATCGATATCGAAATGGATATCAATATGGATATCGACATGGATATCGATATGGATATCGATATCTATATGGATATCGATATGGATACGGATATTAATATGGATATCGATATGGATATCGATGAGGATATCGATATGCATATGGATATGGATATCGACATGGATATCGATGTGGATTGCGATATGGATAACGATATTTATATTGATATAAATATAGATATGTATATCGATATGGATATCGAGATGGATATCGATATGGATATCGCTATAGATATTGATGTGGATTTCGATATGGATAGCGATATGGATATCTATATGGATACCTATATGCATATCGATATTTTTATCGATATGGATATTGATATGGATAACGATATGAATATCGATATGGATAGACATCGATATGGATAACGATATGGATATCTTTATGGATAGACATCGATATGTATATCGATATGGATATCGATAGGGATATCTATATGTATATCGATATGGATAGATATCGAAAGGGATATCGATACGGATATCGATAGGGATATCGATACGGATATCGATATGGATAGATATCGATATGGATATCGATATGGATATCGATATTTATACCGATATGAATATTGATATGGATATCGATATGGATATCGATATGAATAACGATATGGATAACAATATGGATATCGATATGGATAACGATATGGATATCGATATTGATACCGATATGGATATCGATATGGATAACAATATGGATACCGATATGGATATTGATATGGATAACAATATGGATATCGATGTGGATATCGATGTGGATATCGATGTAAATATGGATATCGATAGACATCGATATGAATATCGATATGGATATCGATATGGATATCTTTATGGATATATATATATATACTAGCTTACCCGGCAGACATCGTTCTGCCAAAAAGATTTTTAATATTTTATAGTGACTTTTCTTGATAATTAGGATTCACCATGTTTTTTATGTTTTTGCTTGATTTCTATCTAGTGAGGATACCATGTAGATGTGATGAAGAAATCTGCTGTAACATAATGGCGAACATACGACATGGCAAATTAAGCAAATTCGTGCAGGTCTTCCGATGTATGTTGCTGGAAAAATCGTCATCCGATCAACATTCTATGCATTTCTATCAATATTAATTGCATCTCGAAGATAAATATATTCTTCAGATCAGTGTTTGGTCCAATTAACTGTTATAGGATATACCTTGAAAGTACCATAAAATTTTCCGGAACTACGTTTGTTGCCCCAAATGAAGTCATTTGATATGAATGAATATTGTTCAATAAGTGTATGGAATCTGTTTCTATTTCTAAAACCAATAAGTACAATGGCTCTGGTGGTGGATCCAATGGTAACAATTTCACTTTACCCTTAGCGCAATACAATCCATCGGTTTTGCCTTACAATGTGAGCAACCCGAGTTCATAGAACCAAAAACAATACATTGGTAGTTACTGTAGTCAACTGACACATCGTAAATGAAAGCAACTCGGTTTAAACCTGCGCGATTATTAGTTGAATGACGCGCTCGAACTGCACGCGTTTCTGGCGTCCGAATCCTATTACGCTCATTTTGGTACACAAACAAACTTGATAGTTTACCCACTCGAGAGCATGCTACGCATAATTGTCCGTGTGAAAATTATGGCGTGCTTAAATCTAAGCCACATATTATTATTCGATAAGAACGGTAACACTATCAAAAAAATTATTATTCGATACAAACAATATCAGTCTCTTAATGCTACAGCGTGAATAATAATTTTTGTTAGCCTTAACACTTAGGGGTATGAAAAATAGATGTTAGCCGATTCTCAGACATACTCAATATGCATGCAAAATTTGGTTAAAATCGGTAAAGCCGTTTCGGAAAAGTTCAAAGACAAACATTGTGACACGAGAATTTTATATATATATAGATAGATAGATATGGATATCGATATGGATATCGATATGGATATCGATATGTGTATCGATTTGGATATCGATATGGATATTGATAAGGATATCGATATGTATATCGATATGAATATCGAAGTGGATATCGATATGTATATCGATATGGATATCAATGTGGATCGATATGGATATCGATATGGATACCGATATGGATATCAATATGGATATCGATATGGATATCGATATATATATCGATATGGATATCGATATGGATATCAATATGGATATCGATATGGATAACGATATGGATATCGATATAGATATCGATATGGATATCGATATGGATATCGATATATATATATCGATATGGATATCGATATGTATATCGATATGGATAACGATATGCATATCGATATGGATATCGATATGTATATCGATATGGATATCAATGTGGATCGATATGGATATCGATACGGATATCCATATGATATAAATATGGATATCGATTTGGATATCGATATGTGTATCGATTTGGATATCGATATGGATATCGATATGGATATCGATATGTATATCGATATGGATATCAATGTGGATTTCGATATGGATATCAATGTGGATATCGATATGGATAACGATATGGATATCGATATGGATATCGATATGTATATCGATATGGATATCAATGTGGATCGATATGGATATCGATATGGTTATCGATATGGATATGTATATAGATATCAATATGGATATGGATATGGATGTCGATTTGTATAATATTATGTATTTAAATATGAATATCGATAGAGTAATCGATATGGATATCCATATGTATATCTATATGGATATCTATATCAAACCCGATATGGATATCAATATGCATATCGATTTGGATATCGATATGGATATCGATATGTGTATTGATTTGGATATCTATATGTATATTGATATGGATATCGATATGGATATCGATATGTATATCGATATGGATATCGATATGGATATCAATATGGCTATCTATATGGATATCTATATGGATATCTATATGGATATCTATATGGATATCGATTTTTATAATGTTATGTATTTAAATATCAATATCGATAGAGTAATGGATATGGATATCCATTTGTATATCTATATGGCTATCGATATGAAACCCGATATGGATATGAAGATGGATATCAATATGCATATCGATTTGGATATCGAGATGGATATCGATATACATATAGATATCGATATGTATATCGATATGGACATCAATGTGGATCGATATGGATATCCGTATCGATATCCATATCGATCCACATTGATGTCCATATCGATATACATATCGATATCTATATGTATATCGATATCCATCTCGATATCCAAATCGATATGCATATTGATATCCATCTTCATATCCATATCGGGTTTCATATCGATAGCCATATAGATATACAAATGGATATCCATATCCATTACTCTATCGATATTGATATTTAAATACATAACATTATAAAAATCGATATCCATATAGATATCCATATAGATATCCATATAGATATCCATATAGATAGCCATATTGATATCCATATCGATATCCATATCGATATACATATCGATATCCATATCGATATCCATATCAATATACATATAGATATCCAAATCAATACACATATCGATATCCATATCGATATCCAAATCGATATGCATATTGATATCCATATCGGGTTTGATATAGATATCCATATAGATATACATATGGATATCCATATCGATTACTCTATCGATATTCATATTTAAATACATAATATTATACAAATCGACATCCATATCCATATCCATATTGATATCTATATACATATCCATATCGATAACCATATCGATATCCATATCGATCCACATTGATATCCATATCGATATACATATCGATATCCATATCGATATCCATATCGTTATCCATATCGATATCCACATTGATATCCATATCGAAATCCACATTGATATCCATATCGATATACATATCGATATCCATATCGATATCCATATCGATATCCAAATCGATACACATATCGATATCCAAATCGATATCCATATTTATATCATATGGATATCCGTATCGATATCCATATCGATCCACATTGATATCCATATCGATATACATATCGATATCCATATCGATATGCATATCGTTATCCATATCGATATACATATCGATATCCATATCGATATATATATATCGATATCCATATCGATATCCATATCGATATCTATATCGATATCCATATCGTTATCCATATCGATATCCATATTGATATCCATATCGATATCCATATCGATATATATATCGATATCCATATCGATATCCATATTGATATCCATATCGGTATCCATATCGATATCCATATCGATCCACATTGATATCCATATCGATATACATATCGATATCCACTTCGATATTCATATCGATATACATATCGATATCCTTATCAATATCCATATCGATATCCAAATCGATACACATATCGATATCCATATCGATATCCATATCGATATCCATATCTATCTATCTATATATATATAAAATTCTCGTGTCACAATGTTTGTCTTTGAACTTTTCCGAAACGGCTTTACCGATTTTAACCAAATTTTGCATGCATATTGAGTAGGTCTGAGAATCGGCTAACATCTATTTTTCATACCCCTAAGTGTTAAGGCTAACAAAAATTATTATTCACGCTGTAGCATTAAGAGACTGATATTGTTTGTATCGAATAATAATTTTTTGATAGTGTTACCGTTCTTATCGAATAATAATATGTGGCTTAGATTTAAGCACGCCATAATTTTCACACGGACAATTATGCGTAGCATGCTCTCGAGTGGGTAAACTATCAAGTTTGTTTGTGTACCAAAATGAGCGTAATAGGATTCGGACGCCAGAAACGCGTGCAGTTCGAGCGCGTCATTCAACTAATAATCGCGCAGGTTTAAACCGAGTTGCTTTCATTTACGATGTGTCAGTTGACTACAGTAACTACCAATGTATTGTTTTTGGTTCTATGAACTCGGGTTGCTCACATTGTAAGGCAAAACCGATGGATTGTATTGCGCTAAGGGTAAAGTGAAATTGTTACCATTGGATCCACCACCAGAGCCATTGTACTTATTGGTTTTAGAAATAGAAACAGATTCCATACACTTATTGAACAATATTCATTCATATCAAATGACTTCATTTGGGGCAACAAACGTAGTTCCGGAAAATTTTATGGTACTTTCAAGGTATATCCTATAACAGTTAATTGGACCAAACACTGATCTGAAGAATATATTTATCTTCGAGATGCAATTAATATTGATAGAAATGCATAGAATGTTGATCGGATGACGATTTTTCCAGCAACATACATCGGAAGACCTGCACGAATTTGCTTAATTTGCCATGTCGTATGTTCGCCATTATGTTACAGCAGATTTCTTCATCACATCTACATGCTATCCTCACTAGATAGAAATCAAGCAAAAACATAAAAAACATGGTGAATCCTAATTATCAAGAAAAGTCACTATAAAATATTAAAAATCTTTTTGGCAGAACGATGTCTGCCGGGTAAGCTAGTATATATATATATATATCCATAAAGATATCCATATCGATATCCATATCGATATTCATATCGATGTCTATCAATATCGATATTCATATCGATGTCTATCGATATCCATATTTACATCGATATCCACATCGATATCCACATCGATATCCATATTGTTATCCATATCAATATCCATATCGGTATCCATATTGTTATCCATATCGATATCCACATCGGTATCAATATCGATATCCATATCGTTATCCATATCGATATCCATATTGTTATCCATATCGTTATTCATATCGATATCCATATCGATATCCATATCAATATTCATATCGGTATAAATATCGATATCCATATCGATATCCATATCGATATCTATCCATATCGATATCCGTATCGATATCCCTATCGATATCCGTATCGATATCCCTTTCGATATCTATCCATATCGATATACATATAGATATCCCTATCGATATCCATATCGATATACATATCGATGTCTATCCATAAAGATATCCATATCGTTATCCATATCGATGTCTATCCATATCGATATTCATATCGTTATCCATATCAATATCCATATCGATAAAAATATCGATATGCATATAGGTATCCATATAGATATCCATATCGCTATCCATATCGAAATCCACATCAATATCTATAGCGATATCCATATCGATATCCATCTCGATATCCATATCGATATACATATCGATATTTATATCAATATAAATATCGTTATCCATATCGCAATCCACATCGATATCCATGTCGATATCCATATCCATATGCATATCGATATCCTCATCGATATCCATATTAATATCCGTATCCATATCGATATCCATATAGATATCGATATCCATATCGATATCCATGTCGATATCCATATTGATATCCATTTCGATATCGATATCCATATCGATGTCCATGTCGATATCCATACTGATATCCATTTCGATATCGATATCCATATCGATGTCTATATCTATATCGATATCCATATCGATATCCATATCTTTATCCATATCGATATCCATATCAATATCCATATCGATATCCATATCAATATCCATATCGATATCCATATCGATATCCATAACGATATCCATATAGATATTCATATCGAAATACCTATCGACATCCAAATCTTTATCCATATCGATATCCATATTGATTTCCATTTAGATATACATATGGATATCCATATTGATTACTCTATCGATATTTATATCTATATACATAACATTATGTAAATCTATATCCATATCTATATATCCATATAGATATCCATTTCGATATCCACATAGATATCCATATCGATATCCATACCGATATTCATATAGATATCCATATCGATATCCATATAGATATCCATATCGAAATCCATATCGATATCCATATCGATCCACATTGATATCCATATCGATATACATATCGATATCCATATCGATATCCATATCGTTATCCATATCGATATCCATATCGATATCCATATCGATATCCATATCGATATATATATCGATATCCATATCGATATCCATATCGATATCCATATCGATCCACATTGATATCCATATCGATATACATATCGATATCCTTATCGATATCCATATCGTTATCGATATCCACATTGATATCCATATCGAAATCCACACTGATATCCATATCGATATACATATCGATATCCATATCGATATCCATATCGATATCCATATCGATATCCAAATCGATACACATATCGATATCCATATCGATATCCATATTTATATCATATGGATATCCGTATCGATATCCATATCGATCCACATTGATATCCATATCGATATCCATATCGATATCCATATCGATATGCATATCGTTATCCATATCGATATCCATATCGATATCCATATCGATATCCATATCGTTATCCATATCGATATCCATATCGATATCCATATCGATATCCATATCGTTATCCATATCGATATCCATATTTACATCCATATCGATCCACATTGATATCCATATCGATATACATATTGATATCCATATCGATATACATATCGATATCCACTTCGATATCCACTTCGATATCCACTTCGATATCCATATCGATATACATATCGATATCCTTATCAATATCCATATCGATATCCAAATCGATACACATATCGATATCCATATCGATATCCATATCGTTATCCATATCGATATCCAGATTGTTATCCATATCGATATCCAAATCGACATCCATATCGATATCCATATCGATATCCATATCGATCCACATTGATATCCATATCGATATACATATTGATATCCATATCGATATACATATCGATATCCATATCCATATCGATATCCACTTCGATATCCATATCGATATACATATCGATATCCTTATCAATATCCATATCGATATCCAAATCGATACACATATAGATATCCATATCGATATCGATATGTATATCGATATCCATCTCGATATCCAAAATAGATATGCATATTGATATCCATCTTCATATCCATATCGGGTTTCATATCGATATCCATATAGATATACAAATGGATATCCATATCCATTACTCTATCGATATTCATATTTAAATACATAACATTATAAAAATCGATATCCATATAGATATCCATATAGATATCCATATAGATATCCATATAGATAGCCATATTGATATCCATATCGATATCCATATCGATATCCATATCGATATCCATATCGATTTCCATATCGATATCCATATCAATATACATATAGATATCCAAATCAATACACATATCGATATCCATATCGATATTCAAATCGATATGCATATTGATATCCATATCGGGTTTGATATCGGTATCCATCTAGATATACATATGGATATCCATATCGATTACTCTATCGATATTCATATTTAAATACATAACATTATAAAAATCGACATCTATATCCATATCCATATAGATATCTATATAGATATCCATATCGATATCCACATTGATATCCATATCGATATACATATCGATATCCATATCGATATCCATATCGATATCCATATCGTTATCCATATCGATATCCACATTGATATCCATATCGAAATGCACATTGATATTCATATCGATATACATATCGATATCCAAATCGATACACATATCGATATCCATATTTATATTATATAGATATCCGTATCGATATCCATATCGATCCACATTGATATCCATATCGATATACATATCGATATCCATATCGATATGCATATCGTTATCCATATCGATATCCATATCGATATATATTGTAAGGAAGTTTCTCAGCCTGGGTATAATTCTCACTCTATCCAGGGCCTTTACTTACAGAAAATTTATAAGTAAATCTCGAGACCTCTAAATTTTAAACTAATACAGACAAATGTGGGGGAACAATTATTTATTTGACATAACAAAAGGCACAAAGTTAAACAATTAATGTTAAGGACACTCATTTGGGGTGGACACTGTACAAAGGGGAAGATACACACATACTACGGCATGTACATTTAATATTATTTCGGTTAGGGTATTACCCGGACACCGAAATAAATATTAAAAGACACTAAGTAGTCAGATGCACAGTTGTTAACATTTCAGTTAGGGTATTACCCGGACACTGAAATGCTAAACAAATGGCATCATGACCACTGTGCTACATAAAAACTACATTACAGTGGTTCCATGTTCATGCGCATTTAATATTGCTTCGACTAGGGTATTACCCGGATGTCGAATAATATTAAATGGCACTAAGTCGGCGCATGTACAACCAACACCATTTCAGTTAGGGTATTACCCGGATACTGAAATGGTTGCTGGTTGACATGTTGCCAACTGTACCATGGAACACACTTTGACAATGCAACATACATTCAACAGCATGTACATCTAATACGATTTCGGTTAAGGTATTACCCGGACACCGAAATCAGTATTAAATGACACTAAGTGATCGGATGTACATTTGGTAATATTTCAGTTAGGGTATTACCCGGACACTGAAATACTAACCAAATGACATCACGACCACTGTACTAGCTACACACTAAACTACACTACAGTGGTTCCATGTTCATGCGCATTTAATATTGCTTCGACTAGGGTATTACCCGGATGTCGAATAATATTAAATGGCACTAGGTCGGCGTATGTACGACCAGCAACATTTCAGTTAGGGTATTACCCGGACACTGAAATGACTGCTGGTCGACATACTGCCAACTGTACCATGGTACCACAACACTTAACACATTACTAAGATATTACATGCAAATAAAGACAAGGGGAAAGGATAGGGGCAAGAAGAAAAATAGAAAAAAGGCAAGGGTCAATGTTCATTCATAACTTTATTATTTCTAGTTCACATATGTCTATTGTAAAAAAAAAAAAATATATGGCTGCCTACGATCACACTACCCTAGAAGAAGAGTATAAAATGGTGATATCGTGACCTTTAGGCCGACTTACCCGTTTCGGGACATACTAGGGACTTCGCAAATGTAATTTCTTTTATTGGTTTTTAATCTAGTGTTGTCTATGTTTTTTTCCTTTGTGTGTTGTTCTTTTCCTTTTATTCTTTGTTAGATTTTTGTTTTGTATTCACTTGGTTTCACTGTATTTCGTCTCACTGTCACTTTAATTATTCCTTTAATTTCTTTGATTTTCACTACTTATTACTTCTATTGTAAACTTGACTTGTCGATGATCACCAACTGAATGATCTTGCTCTCATTTTTTAATTCTTGCCTTTGCCCTAGTTTTTAATATTCTAAGCTTTCGACGCAGCTGCGGAAATGCGTGGCGCATTTTGATTGGCTACTGATGATTCACCGTTATCCTACGAGCTTTTGGTGTACGTGACGAAATGTCTTAGCTTAGCTATGCTGACACCGACTGTACCGACGGCGTGGCGGTTGGTGCGTCGGCGTCGCTGGCTATTGCAATGCGAAGGAGAGAGAAACAAAAGGAATAAAAAATAATTGCTCTCTTGTTAGAAACTGTAACCTAATGATGGAATAGAAAACAATTGCTCTCTCTTGCTAGAAACTGTAGCCTAAAGATGAAATAGAAAACAATTGCTCTCTCTAGCTAGAAACTGTAACCTAATGTTGAACTAATCCCCTTTAGTAATTAGGGCATATCGATTTGGAGGGTTTGCTTGTATATATATATTAATATAAAATATACCAAAATTTGTGATTCGTCACACTCCCTCCTTACTTCACGGAGGCAAAAGAGATGGTTATTCTCCCGGTAGTTGAGATGTAGACTTGGTAGGCTAGGCCGTTTTCTTCGTATCAGAATTGGCAAAATTGGTTACGGTAGGGACGTGTCTGGATTCTGTACTTTAGTTTCCAAGGGATCTTCCTGCTCTGAATCGTCATTTGGTGGACCTTCTACCGTTGCTTACTTCGGATTCGTGGATTTCCTTGATATGTCTAGCGTTGGTACATCCTCGCTGAGGAATGTTGATCGAGATTGTGATTTCTCCAAAATTGGCATCGATGTATTCCAAGGAAGAGGTTAGCCCCAAAAGGACTGATATAAAGGGTAACATTCTAATGAAGGGAATTAGTTCATATGCCTGATTTTGAAAGGAACTAACTGTGAACTACCTAACTTTGCCTGCCTAATAGTGTGATTTACAAACGTGTGATAAACTTAAAAACTAATATTATAACTAAGACAACTAAGGTAAGATATACGTAGTGGTCTGCTGTTTGGTCTTACGAACAGAGATCCCCCTTTAGGAGGGCAGGGACGTTGGGAGATCGAAATCTCCAACAAGTGGCCCCTGTGAACTCTCTTCGCAAGACTCGGCTCTGTGGTTGTCTTCTGTGTCTTCTACGATTTCTTCTTGGCTTGGATTCGCTTGTTGATATGGCTTTAGATCGCTGACGCTGGCTGTGCGACAGGACCTTCCGTGAGCATGTTCCTAGAAATAAAGAATTTTACCTTGAAAGGGCCTTCGAACTTCGGTGCCAACTTGGCAGCAAATCCCTCGGAGGCTTTGGATAGGTGATGTCTTCGTAGCAAGACGAGTGACCCGATGGTGGGTCGCCAAGCTCTGTGTCTAAGATTGTAGTAGCGGCTCTGATCCTGAGACGCCTTCTGAATGTTTCCTTGTGCTAGTTTATGAACGTCGACCATTCGTTTGATTCTGCTTTCTGGGGACCAGAAACCTGTCGTGTCTGATATGCTTGAGTTGATGGCCAATGTAATTTTCGGTAGTAGCTGGTCCCACGTAGACTGACCTGATTCGAGATACTGGGCTATGATCGTCTTGACTGTGCGGTTTGCACGTTCCGTTGGATTTTGGCGTGGAGTGTAGGGCGCAGTATACTGAAGTTCTATTCCGGAATTTTTGCAGAATGCTTTGAAGTCCTTGCTAGTAAACTGAGTTCCGTTGTCACATACTAATGAGTGTGGGGCTCCGAATTGGCCGATGATTCTTTCCCGAAATGCTTTCTGTAATGTCGCTGCCGTGGCTTTTCGGAGTGGGACTAGTTCGATCCATCTGCTATAGTTATCCAAGAAGACTAGTAACATCGTGTGGCCTTGCTTTGATCGGGGAAGTGGACCTACAAAGTCTGCTGAGACGAGGTTAAAAGGTTCTTTTACTTGCCTCGTAAGCATTTTTCCGGCCGGCTTATTTTGTTCCACCTTGTACTTCTGGCATGGGAGGCAATTCCTCACATGATGATTAACATCTCGAAAAAAACCAGGCCAATAGTACCGTTGAGCTACCTGTAGAATCGTCTTCCGTATTCCTAGATGGCCTGCTGTAGAGTCGTCATGGCACTCGCGTAGAACTCGTTTCCTATAGTCTTTGGCCACGCAAAGTTTCCAAGGTATTGGGTCTTCATCATCTGGGTGATGATTCATCCTGCGATAAATTTGATTTCCTTCGTACAAATAGTCTGGCATCTGTTCGGGGTGTTTTTCCAATTGGTTCTTCAGCGTCGTCCACCAGTTGCATTGAGGCGTAGTATCCTGTGCTATTTGTAGTACTGCTAGAGGCTGCCGGGAGAGGGCATCGGCAACAACGTTTAATTTCCCTCGGCGATAGTGAATGTCAAACTCGAACTGCTGTAATTCCAGTGCCCAGCGGGCAATTCGTCCAGTAGGATTGTCGATGGAGTTCAACCATTTTAATGCTAGATGGTCTGTTACCACATCGAAGCGATATCCTTTTAAGTATCCGCGCATTTTCCTGATGGCCCAAACTATGGCAAGGCATTCCTTCTCCGTGGCAGAGTAATTTTCTTCAGCTGGTAGTAATCTTCTGCTAGCGTAAGCGATGAGTTGCTTGTTGCTGCTTTGTATCCCAGTGCCATTTGGTGTTCTTCTTGAGTAATGAAGTCATCGGTTGGACCACACTAGCGAAGTCTGAGACAAATCTGCGGTACCATGAAGCGATGCCTAGATATCGGCGAAGTTGACGCACATTGGTGGGCGGTGATAATTCTTTTACTGCTGCTATCTTCTCGGGATCCGTATGTATACCATGCTCGCTGATGACATGTCCAAGGAACTGAAGACGTCGTCTAAAGAACTTGCACTTCGCTTGGTTGATTCTTAAGTTGGCTGCTCTTAGACGTCGAAAGACTTCTTGAAGGTGGGCCATATGTTCTTCTAGAGTTCGCCCTATGACGATTATATCGTCGAGATAGGCGAAGGCGTGAGGTTCCATCTCGGGTCCGATTACGCTGTCGAGTGCTCGCTGAAAAGTAGCCGAAGCGGAGTGTAGGCCGAAAGGTATGACCTTCCAGTGAAATAAGCCTCGTCCTGGAACAGTGAATGCGGTGCATTCACGGCTATTCTTGGCCAGAGGGATCTGCCAATAACCGCTTTTGAGATCCAAGGTTGAAATATACTTGGCATCTCGAAGTCTCTCCAGGATATGATTGATTCTTGGCAGTGGGTATGCATCCCGTATAGACTGAGCGTTGAGCTGTCCAAAGTCGATGCACATGCGAGTATCCCCTGTCTTCTTTCCAACGAGGACAATAGGCGCGCTGTGTGGGCTTTTGGAGGGCTCGATCTGATCTTCTTTGAGTAGTTGATCCACTGTGTCGTTGATTATTTGTTGCTGAGCTGGGTTTCTTGGGTAATAACGTTGCTTGATTGGTCGATCGTCTTTCATCGTGATGACGTGTTCTGCAATGTGAGATATTCCTTGTAGCGTTTCGAACTTTGGTAACTCTGTCGCTAGGAAACTGGAGATAACTTGGTCTTCTGTGTTCTTGTCTTCGTTGGGTATAAGCGTTGAAACTTCGTTGCGATCCTGTGGTACTTCTAGTTGGCCTAAAACTGGCGAGGCTGGGGCTGGTTCTCGTTGCATTGGTTTCCCGGTGGGGCTTCTGAAAGGGTTTTTCCTGATAGCATCTTCCTGTGGTGAGGGTAAGACTTGGACGTAAGGGCTGTGGCTGTGCTTGGGTAACTTTGGTGAGGATACTTGAGAGTTGTTCTTCTGTGTCTGAGTGGGATGTCCGGCTATGAGCTTCGTAGAACTTTCCTCAGGAGAGTTGGCGATGATCGAATGAGAGATAGGCTCCTTCCAATGCACTGTTGGTGACTTGAGTTGTATATAATTTTCTCCACAGTGAATGGTAGCTCCAATCCCTTTTAGGAAATCGGTTCCTAAGATGAGTTGATCCATAATTTTGGGTAATACAAGTAGAGTTAGGGTTACAGGCTTGACTCCTAAAGCCACTTCTAGGCGTAGGGCTCGTGTAACTTCCTTCTGTGAACTGTCGGCTAGGTGAATCACGGTACGTACATCTCTCCAGTCATCGGCGGATCCCAGTTGCTGAGCTAAGTGTTCACTGATGAAGCTTCTGGTGGCGCCTGTATCGATTGTCGCATCCACTAGGGTATGATTAACGCTTATACGCGCTATGATGCGACCCTTTTCGAATCTGAGGATATCTAGAGATGGGGTTGCTTGAGCGCGGCTTTCGTCTGATCCCCGTTCAAACGAAGGCGCCCGTCGTTTCCCGATTGTCGACAGCATTCGATCGTACGCCGACCTCGTTGACCACACTCCCAGCTGAAGATTACACGGGGTTTAGTACAATTCCTGGCGAAATGGCCAGCCTCACTGCATCGGCGGCAGGCTCGACGTAGATCAATGGGGACGTCAGATAATTGGTAAACCTTTGGAATCATGTTGTCATTCTCCAACGTATTAGTTTTCCTTGTAGCTTGCAACATCTCAGGATTGTGAAATCTGTTTCCTCCGGTGTATGAACTAGTTGACCTTGGGAAAACGGCGTTTGGTGGGCGTCTAAATCCAGTCTCGGGATGAGAATAGTTGTTCTCACTTTGAATAATTTCAAAGTTCACAACCAGCTTAGTCAGCTCTGCTAGATCCTTGAAATCGATGCGTCTTGTATATAGCTGATACTCCGGGTGCAGGTTGTCATATATTCTCTCTAGTTCTTGGGTCGAAGAGTAGTTGGCTCTTTTCATCATTGGGCGCAGCTCGACTAAGTATTGCTTGAAGGGTTCTCCGGCCTTTTGGCGTCGGGTCCGGATGGCATCCTCGAGTCGTTCAAAATATCTTGGCGGTAAGAAGAAGTCTAGGAATCCATGCTTAAATGTTGTCCAGTTGGCCTCCAGCAGATCGCAGGTCTGCCACCATCCTTCCGCTTTGCCTGAGAGTAAAAGGGACATCATACGTGGTAGTGTTTCTAGGTTAATCCTGTACGTGGCAGCTCGAGTTTCAATTTTCTCCAAGAAGTACAATGGATCTGTAGAACCATCGAAGGACACGCCCCACTTGGACACCTTTTCGGCGATGGCGGCATATCCTGCATTGTCTGTGTTTCCTGATGTTGCTCGTCTTGGGATTTCCAGCGAAAATTGGGCATTTCCAGTCGAATGGGTATTGGACACCAGTGGCAGTGTCGGAATTAGATGATTGCGGGCTGCATCTACCTCTGTATCCTTTGGGTCTTCGTCGACCAGCCGGGCAGGGGAGGTAGATCGTGAGCGTGGCTTCACGTCTAGTGTGCGGTCGTTGGTGGCTGCTTGCCCATATTGAGTTTCCAGTTCGGTTAAGCGGGCGAGTACTTCTGGTAGATGATCCTCCCGAGATGCGAAGTTAGCAAACCGACTGCGCATCTCCTCTACCGTTCCACCTGAAGGTAGACCGAACTCGGTGAAGAAACTTTCTAATTCGTTTTTGCGTCGGTAGCTGATCCATTTTACTCCCATGTTTGCACTGATGACTTCTGTTTAGCTTGACTGTTGCTATTGCTCTTGTATCCTTTGTGGTTGGTATCCTGCGTTGAACTAAATAAATAAATATTTTAAATAAATATTTTTTTTTTTACTGGTCACAAATATTTTTTTCTGATATCCTGTTTAATATAATATCCTTGTGGTTGACGTTGTTTCTCTGGTTGTGGGTCTTGGTTTCATCGTTGTATTCTTGATTGCTTAGTATAGGCTGCGCTTATATTCCTTGTAACTCAGGCTGTTGCTATCCTTTGAACAGGATGTTCACTGTTGATTCCTTTGTATGTTAGTAACTCTTGACTACTGTTGTCCTTGAAAAGGATATTCACTGGCTGGGTCCTTGGTATGCTGGTAACTTAGAGTCCTGTTATCCTTTGTTATCCTTGGTATTTAGACGGCTGTAGTCCTTGGCTGCTGGATGTAGACTCCTCGATGGTTCGATGTTGACTCCTTGATGGTTCGATGTTGACTCTCGGACGGTTGAATATTGACTCTCCTGAGGATGCGTGGGTTCCATAATTTTATCGTCGGACCCTCTGCTCTGCCAGCGTCGCAGTCTCCGCTTCATAGGAGTGAGCATCCAAAAGATCCCGTTATGGCTACGTCGACCAAAGAGAACCAACGAAACACCCTCATACCCCCTTCTCATAGGAATAAAGTGTGATAGAAAACAAGCGGTACTTTTTTTTTTTTTTTTTTATCTCCTATACTTTATCTTTATCTCTTCTGCCTTTCTTCTATTGTACTTAGACTCTGTTGTATGTATATTATTTTGTTTTTCTCTATGGTGATTCTGCTGCTGTATTGTAAGAAAAATTTCCACGTGATTTTGGTTCTACTGTATTCTGTCGTGACTCTGTCGCTGAGACTCTGTCGATGATGAAGTTCTACCGTTACTTTGTGCAAAATTTTTCAGCTTGCTTATGTTTCTAATATTCTTATGAAAACTTCCGTTGCATAATTTTTTTTCTATAGTGACTCTGCTGATACCCTGTTTAGCTCTGTCGATATATAAAAAAAAAAATAAAATTCCACGTGGTTTTGGTTCTACTGAATTCTGTCGTGACTCTGTCGCAGGGACTCTGTCGATGACTTTAAAATAGTTCTACCGTTCATTTGTGAAATTTTCCATGCTTGCTTGTCTCTTTTGCTTGTATAGAAATTCCGTTGCATATATATATATATTTTTTTTTTTTCATGGTGACTCTGCTGATACCCTGTTTAGCTCTGTCGATATATAAAAAAAAAATATATTTCTGCCGCGAGGTTTTGGTTCTACTGTATTCAGTCGTGACTCTGTCGCTGGGACTCTGTCGATGACTTTTTAAAAGTTTTACCGTTGCCTGTTGGATTTTCTATACTCGCTTCTCTCTTTCGTTCTTATAAAAAATTCAAATATATACATATATAATTTTTTTTTTCTATGGTGACTCTGCTGATACCCTGTTTAGCTCTGTCGTTTATAAAAAAAAATAAAAATATATGCATATGTATTTCTGCCACTTGGTTTTGGTTCCACTGAATTCTGTCGTGACTCTGTCGCTGCGACTCTGTCGATGACTCTAAGGTAGTCCTACCGTTACCCTTGGCAAAAATTGAATTATTAATAAAAAATTTTTTTTCCCATCATATATATATTGCACCAATAAAGAAAATCCCCAAAAATATATTTTACATGTGTATATAATTAAATGATATAATATAATGTGATCATATTATAATATGATATAATTGGTTAATTTTTTTCGATATTATGGTGGGGCTTTAATCCACAAAATTAATCCCTACACTAAGCTTGCCTAAATAATTTAAAATCTTTTCGAGGTCCCTGCTCGGGCGCCATCTGTAAGGAAGTTTCTCAGCCTGGGTATAATTCTCACTCTATCCAGGGCCTTTACTTACAGAAAATTTATAAGTAAATCTCGAGACCTCTAAATTTTAAACTAATACAGACAAATGTGGGGAACAATTATTTATTTGACATAACAAAAGGCACAAAGTTAAACAATTAATGTTAAGGACACTCATTTGGGGTGGACACTGTACAAAGGGGAAGATACACACATACTACGGCATGTACATTTAATATTATTTCGGTTAGGGTATTACCCGGACACCGAAATAAATATTAAAAGACACTAAGTAGTCAGATGCACAGTTGTTAACATTTCAGTTAGGGTATTACCCGGACACTGAAATGCTAAACAAATGGCATCATGACCACTGTGCTACATAAAAACTACATTACAGTGGTTCCATGTTCATGCGCATTTAATATTGCTTCGACTAGGGTATTACCCGGATGTCGAATAATATTAAATGGCACTAAGTCGGCGCATGTACAACCAACACCATTTCAGTTAGGGTATTACCCGGATACTGAAATGGTTGCTGGTTGACATATTGCCAACTGTACCATGGAACACACTTTGACAATGCAACATAGATTCAACAGCATGTACATCTAATACGATTTCGGTTAGGGACACCGAAATTAGTATTAAATGACACTAAGTGATCGGATGTACATTTGGTAATATTTCAGTTAGGGTATTACCCGGACACTGAAATACTAACCAAATGACATCACGACCACTGTACTAGCTACACACTAAACTACACTACAGTGGTTCCATGTTCATGCGCATTTAATATTGCTTCGACTAGGGTATTACCCGGATGTCGAATAATATTAAATGGCACTAGGTCGGCGTATGTACGACCAGCAACATTTCAGTTAGGGTATTACCCGGACACTGAAATGACTGCTGGTCGACATACTGCCAACTGTACCATGGTACCACAACACTTAACACATTACTAAGACATTACATGCAAATAAAGACAAGGGGAAAGGATAGGGGCAAGAAGAAAAATAGAAAAAAAGGCAAGGGTCAATGTTCATTCATAACTTTATTATTTCTAGTTCACATATGTCTATTGTAAAAAAAAAAATATATGGCTGCCTACGATCACACTACCCTAGAAGAAGAGTATAAAATGGTGATATCGTGACCTTTAGGCCGACTTACCCGTTTCGGGACATACTAGGGACTTCGCAAATGTAATTTCTTTTATTGGTTTTTAATCTAGTGTTGTCTATGTTTTTTTCCTTTGTGTGTTGTTATTTTCCTTTTATTCTTTGTTAGATTTTTGTTTTGTATTCACTTGGTTTCACTGTATTTCGTCTCACTGTCACTTTAATTATTCCTTTAATTTCTTTGATTTTCACTACTTATTACTTCTTTTGTAAACTTGACTTGTCGATGGTCACCAACTGAATGATCTTGCTCTCATTTTTTAATTCTTGCCTTTGCCCTAGTTTTTAATATTCTAAGCTTTCGACGCAGCTGCGGAAATGCGTGGCGCATTTTGATTGGCTACTGATGATTCACCGTTATCCTACGAGCTTTTGGTGTACGTGACGAAATGTCTTAGCTTAGCTATGCTGACACCGACTGTACCGACGGCGTGGCGGTTGGTGCGTCGGCGTCGCTGGCTATTGCAATGCGAAGGAGAGAGAAACAAAAGGAATAAAAAATAATTGCTCTCTTGTTAGAAACTGTAACCTAATGATGGAATAGAAAACAATTGCTCTCTCTTGCTAGAAACTGTAGCCTAAAGATGAAATAGAAAACAATTGCTCTCTCTAGCTAGAAACTGTAACCTAATGTTGAACTAATCCCCTTTAGTAATTAGGGCATATCGATTTGGAGGGTTTGCTTGTATATATATATTAATATAAAATATACCAAAATTTGTGATTCGTCACAATATATATCGATATCCAAATCGATATCCATATCGATATCCATATCGATATCCATATCGTTATACATATCGATATCCATATCGATATCCATACCGATATCCTTATCGATATCCTTATCGATATCCATATCCATATCGATATCAGTATCGATATACATATCGATATTCATATCGATATCCATCTCCACATCCATATCGACTTCCATAGCGATATCGATATTCATATCTAAATACATAACATTATACAAATCTATATCCATGTATATATATCCATATAGATATCAATATCGATATCTATATCGATATCCATACCGATATCCATATTTATATACTTATCGATATCTATATTGATATCCATATCGATATCTATATCGATATCCATATCGATATACATATCGATATCCATATCGATATCCTCATCGATATGCATATCGTTATCCATATCGGTATCCATGTCGATATCCAAATCGATATCCATATCCACATCCATATTCATATCCATATCCATATCGATATCCTCATCGATATGCATATCGTTATCCATATCAATATTCCTCTCCATGTCCATATCGATATCCACATCGATAACCATATCCATATATCTCCATCCATATCGATTTCTTTATCGATCCATACCGATATCCATATCGATAACCACATTCACATCGATACCATATCGATCCATATCGATATCCATATCGATATCCATATCGATCCACATCGATATCCATATCGATATCCATATCGATATCCATATCGATATCCATATCGGTATCCATGTCGGTATCCAAATCGATATCCATATCGATATCCATATCGATATCCATATCGATATCCATATCGATATCCATATCGGTATCCATGTCGATACCCGAATCGATATCCATATCGGTATCCACATCGACATTCATATCGATATCCATATCGATATCCTCATCGATATGCATATTTATATCCATATCGATATCCATATTGATATCCATATCGGTATCCATATCGATATCCATATCGATCCACATTGATATCCATATCGATATCCATATCGATCCACATCGATATCCATATTGATCCATATCGATATCCATATCGATATCCATATCGGTATCCATGTCGGTATCCAAATCGATATCCATATCGATATCCATATCGATATCCATATCGATATCCATATCGATATCCATATCGATATCCATATCGTTATCCATATCGATATCCATATCGATATCCATATCGATATCCATGTCGATATATATATCGATATCCATATCGATATCCATATTTATATCCATATCGATATCCATATTGATATCCATATCGGTATCCATATCGATATCCATATCGATCCACATTGATATCCATATCGATATACATATCGATATCGACTTCGATATCCATGTCCATATACATATCGATATCCTTATCAATATCCATATCGATATCCAAATCGATACACATATCGATATCCATATCGATATCCATATCGATATCCATATCGATATCCAGATTGTTTTCCATATCGATATCCAAATCGACATCCATATCGATATCCATATCGATATCCATATCGATATCCATATCGATATCCATATCGATATCGATATGTATATCGATATCCATCTCGATATTCAAATCGATATGCATATTGATATCCATCTTCATATCCATATCGGGTTTCATATCGATATCAATATACATATAGATATCCAAATAAATACACATATCGATATCCATATAGATATCCATATAGATAGCCATATATATATTCTTATAGTTATCTATATATATCCATATATCCATATCGATATACATATCGATATCCATATCGATACATAGATCCATATCCATGTCGATATCCATATCGATATCCATATCGATATCCATATCGATTACATATCGATATCCATATCGATATCCATATCGATATCCATATCGATATCCATATCGATATCCATATCGATATCCATATCGATATCCATATCGATATCCATATCGATATCCATATCGATATCCATATCGATATCCATATCGATATCCATATCGATATCCATATCGATATCCATATCGATATCCATATCGATATCCATATCGATATCCATATCGATATCCATATCGATATCCATATCGATATCCATATCGATATCCATATCGATATCCATATCGATATCCATATCGATATCCATATCGATATCCATATCGATATCCATATCGATATCCATATCGATATATATATCTATATCCATATCGATATCCATATCGATATCCATATCGATATCCATATCGATATCCATATCGATATCCATATCGATATCCATATCGATATCCATATCGATGTCCATATCGATATCCATATCGATCCATATCGATATCCATATCGATATCCATATCGATACACACATCGATATCCATATCGATCCATATCGAAATCCACATTTATATCCACATTTCGATATCCATATCGATATCCATATTGATATCCATATCGATATCCATATCGATATCCATATCGATATCCATATCGATATCCATATCGATATCCATATCGGTATCCATGTCGATATCCGAATCGATATCCATATAGGTATCCACATCGACATTCATATCGATATCCATATCGATATCCTCATCGATATCCATATCGATATCCATATCGATATCCATATCAAAATCCGCATCGATATCCATATCGATAACCATATCCATATCGATATTCATATCGATATCCATATCCACATCGATATTCATATCGTTATCCATGTTGATATCCATATCGATAACCATATCCATATCGATATCTATCCATATCGATATCCATATCGATAACCATATTTACATCGATATCCATATCGATAACCATATCCACATCGATATCCATAGCGATCCGTATCTATATCGATATCCATATCGATATCCATATCGCTATCCATATCGATATCCATATCGATATCCATGTCGATAATCATATCGATATCCATATCGATATCCTCATAGATATGCATATCGTTATCCATATCAATATTCCTATCCATGTCCATATCGATATCCACATCGATAACCATATCCATATATCTCCATCCATATCGATATCTATATCGATCCATTTCGATATCCATGTAGATATTCATGTCGATCCATATCGATAGCCATATACACATCGATTTCCATTTCGATCCATATCGATATCCAAATCAATATCCATATAGATATCCATATCGATATCCATATCGATATCCATATCGATATCCATATCGATATCCATGTCCACATCGATATTCATATCGATAGCCATATCGATATCCTCATCGATATCCATATCGTTATCCATATCAATATTCCTATCCATGTCCATGTCGATATCCATATCGATATCCATATCGATAACCATATCTATATCGATATCTATCCATATCGATATCCATATCGATAACCATATTCACATCGATATCCATATCGATAACCATATCCACATCGATATCCATATCGATCCGTATCGATATCCATATCGACATCCATATCGATCCATATCGAAATCCACATTTATATCCACATTTCGATATCCATATCGATATCCATATCGATATCCATAACAATATTCATATCGATATCCATATCGATATCCATTTCGATATCCATATCGATATCCATATCAAAATCCGCATCGATATCCATATCGATAACCATATCCACATCGATATTCATATCGATATCCATATCCACATCGATATTCATATCGTTATCCATGTTGATATCCATATCGATAACCATATCCATATCGACATCTATATCTATCCATATCGATATCCATATCGATAACCATATTCACATCGATATCCATATCGATAACCATATCCACATCGATATCCATAGCGATCCGTATCGATATCCATATCGATATCCATATCGATATCCATATCGATATCTATATCGATATCCATATCGATATCTATATCGATATCCATATCGATATCCATATCGATATCCATATCGATATCCATATCGATATCGATATCCATGTCGATATTCATATCGATATCCATATCGATATTCATATCGATATCCATATCGATATTCATATCGATATCCATATCGATATCTATATCGATATCCATATCGATATACATATCGATATCCATATAGATATCCTCATCGATATGCATATCGTTATCCATATCAATATTCCTATCCATGTCCATATCGATATCCACATCGATAACCATATCCATATATCTCCATCCATATCGATATCTTTATCGATCCATATCGATATCCATATAGATAACCACATTCACATCGATACCATATCGATCCATATCGATATCAATATCGATATCCATATCGATATCCATATCGATATCCATATCGATCCACATCGATATCCATATTGATCCATATCGATATCCATATCGATATCCATATCGATATCCATATCGGTATCCATGTCGGTATCCAAATCGATATCCATATCGATATCCATATCGATATCCATATCGATATCCATATCGGTATCCATGTCGATATGCGAATCGATATCCATATCGGTATCCACATCGACATTCATATCGATATCCATATCGATATCCTCATCGATATGCATATCGTTATCCATATCAATATTCCTATCCATGTCCATATCGATATACACATCGATAACCATATCCATATATCTCCATCCATATCGATATCTATATCGATCCATATCGATATCCACATCGATAACCATATTCACATCGATATCAATATCGATCGATATCCATGTCGATATTCATATCGATCCATATCGATGTCCATGTCGATATCCATATCGATAACCATATCCACATCGATATCCATATCGATTCATATCGATATCCAAATCGATATCCATATCGATATCCATATCGATATCCATATCGATATTCATATCGATATCCATATCGATATCCATATCGATATCCATATCGATATCCATATCGGTATCCATGTCGATATCCAAATGGATATCCATATCCACATCGATATTCATATCGATATCCATATCGATATCCTCATCGATATGCATATCGTTATCCATATCAATATTCCTATCCATGTCCATATCGATATCCACATCGATAACCATATCTATATATCTCCATCCATATCGATATCTATATCCATCCATATCGATATCCACATCGATGACCATATTCACATCGATATCCATATCGATCCATATCGATATCCATGTAGATATTCATATCGATCCATATCGATAGCCATATCCACATCGATATCTATTTCGATCCATATCGATATCCTCATCGATATCCATATCGATATCCATATCGATATCCATATCCATATCCATATCCACATCGATATTCATATCGTTATCCATGTTGATATCCATATCGATAACCATATCCATATCGATATTCATATCGATATCCATATACACATCGATATTCATATCGTTATCCATGTTGATATCCATATCGATAACCATATCCATATCTATATCCATATCGATAACCATATCCACATCGATATTCATATCGATATCCATATCCACATCGATATTCATATCGTTATCCATGTTGATATCCATATCGATAACCATATCCATATCGATATCTATATCTATCCATATCGATATCCATATCGATAACCATATTCACATCGATATCCATATCGATAACCATATCCAAATCGATATCCATATCGATATCCATATCGATATCCGCATCTATATCCATATCGATAACCATATCCAAATCGATATCCATATCGATATCCATATCCACATCGATATTCATATAGTTATCCATGTTGATATCCATATCGATAACCATATCCATATCTATATCCATATCGATAACCATATCCACATCGATATTCATATCGATATCCATATCCACATCGATATTCATATCGTTATCCATGTTGATATCCATATCGATAACCATATCCATATCGATATCTATATCTATCCATATCGATATCCATATCGATAACCATATTCACATCGATATCCATATCGATAACCATATCCAAATCGATATCCATATCGATATCCATATCGATATCCGCATCTATATCCATATCGATAACCATATCCAAGTCGATATCCATATCGATATCCATATCGATATCCATATCCACATCGATATTCATATCGTTATCCATGTTGATATCCATATTGATAACCATATCCATATCTATATCCATATCGATAACCATATCCACATCGATATTCATATCGATATCCATATGCACATCGATATTCATATCGTTATCCATGTTGATATCCATATCGATAACCATATCCATATCGATATCTATATCTATCCATATCGATATCCATATCGATATCCATATCGATAACCATATTCACATCTATATCCATATCGATAACCATATCCACATCGATATTCATATCGAGATCCATGTCCACATCGATATTCATATCGATAGCCATATCGATATCCTCATCAATATCCATATCGTTATCCATATCAATATTCCTATCCATGTCCATATCGATATCCATATCGATAACCATATCCATATCGATATCTATATCTATCCATATCGATATCCAAATCGATAACCATATTCACATCGATATCCATATCGATAACCATATCCACATCGATATCCATATCGATCCTTATCGATATCCATATCGATATCCATATCGATATCTATATCGATATCCATATCGATATACATATCGATATCTACATTGATATCCATATCGATATACATATCGATATCCATATCGATATGCATATCGTTATCCATATCGATATCCATATCGATATATATATATATCGATATCCATATCGATATCCATATCGATATCCATATCGATATCCATATCGATATCTATATCGATATCCATATCGTTATCCATATCGATATCCATATCGATATCCATATCGATATCCATATCGATATATATATCGATATCCATATCGATATCCATATTTATATCCATATCGATATCCATATTGATATCCATATCGGAATCCATATCGATATCCATATCGATCCACATTGATATCCATATCGATATACATATCGATATCGACTTCGATATCCATATCGATATACATATCGATATCCTTATCAATATCCATATCGATATCCAAATCGATACACATATCGATATCCATATCGATATCCATATCGTTATCCATATCGATATCCAGATTGTTATCCATATCGATATCCAGATTGTTATCCATATCGATATCCAAATCGACATACATATCGATATCCATATCGATATCCATATCGATATCGATATGTATATCGATATCCATCTCGATATCCAAATCGATATGCATATTGATATCCATCTTCATATCCATATCGGGTTTCATATCGAAATCCATATAGATATACAAATGGATATCCATATCCATTACTCTATCGATATTCATATTTAGATACAAACTATTATAAAAATCCATATCTATATAGATATCCATATAGATATCCATATAGATATCCATATAGATAGCCATATTGATATCCATATCGATAGCAAAATTGATATCCATATCGATATCCATATCCATATCGATATCCATATCGATATCCATATCGATATCCATATCGATATCGATATGTATATCGATATCCATCTCGATATCCAAATCGATATGCATATTGATATCCATCTTCATATCCATATCGGGTTTCATATCGATATCCATATAGATATACATATGGATATCCATATCGATTACTATATCGATATTCATAATTAAATACATAACATTATAAAAATCGACATCCATATCCATATCCATATAGATATCTATATAGATATCCATATAGATATCCATATAGATAGCCATATATATATCCTTATAGATATCCATATCGCTTTCCATATCAAAATCGACATCGAAATCCATATCGACATCCATATCTATATATATCCAGATATCCATATCAATATACATATCGATATCCATATCGATACATAGATCCATATCCATGTCGATATCCATATCGATATCCATATCGATATCCATATCCATAACATTATAAAAATCGACATCCATATCCATATCCATATAGATATCTATATAGATATCCATATAGATATCCATATAGATAGCCATATATATATCCTTATAGATATCCATATCGCTTTCCATATCAAAATCGACATCGAAATCCATATCGATATCCATATCTATATATATCCATATATCCATATCGATATACATATCGATATCCATATCGATACATAGATCCATATCCATATCGATACATAGATCCATATCCATGTCGATATCCATATCGATATCCAACTCGATATCCATATCCATATCGATATTCCTATCGATATCCATATCGATAACCATATCGATATCCATATCGATATCCATATCGATATCCATATCTATATCCATATCGATATCCATATCGATATCCATATCGATATCCATATCGATATCCATATCGATATCCATATCGATATCCATATCGATATCCATATCGAAATCCGCATCTATATCCATATCGATAACCATATCCACATGGATATTCATATCGATATCCATATCCACATCGATATTCATATCGTTATCCATGTTGATATCCATATCGATAACCATATCCATATCGATATCTATATCTATCCATATCGATATCCATATCGATAACCATATTCACATCGATATCCATATCGATAACCATATCCACATCGATATCCATAGCGATCCGTATCGATATCCATATCGATATCCATATCGATATCTATATCGATATCCATATCGATATCCATATTGATATCCATATCGATATCCATATCGATATCCATGTCGATATTCATATCGATATCCATATCGATATACATATCGATATCCATATCGATATTCATATCGATATCCATATCGATATTCATATCGATATCCATTTCGATATCTATATCGATATCCATATCGATACACATATCGATATCCATATCGATATCCTCATTGATATGCATATTGTTATCCATATCGGTATCCATGTCGATATCCAAATCGATATCCATATCCACATCGATATTCATATCGATATGCATATCGTTATCCATATCAATATTCCTATCCATGTCCATATCGATATCCACATCGATAACCATATCCGTATATCTCCATCCATATCGATATCTTTATCGATCCATATCGATATCCATATCGATAACCACAGTCACATCGATACCATATCGATCCATATCGATATCCATATCGATATCCATATCGATATCCATATCGATATCCATATCGATCCACATCGATATCCATATTGATCCATATCGATATCCATATCGATATCCATATCGATATCCATATCGATATCCATATCGGTATCCATGTCGGTATCCAAATCGATATCCATATCGATATCCATATCGATATCCATATCGATATCCATATCGATATCCATATCGATATCCATATCGGTATCCATGTCGATACCCGAATCGATATCCATATGGGTATTCACATCGACATTCATATCGATATCCTCATCGATATGCATATCGTTATCCATATCAATATTCCTATCCATGTCCATATCGATATCTATATCGATCCATATCGATATCCACATCGATAACCATATTCACATCGATATCAATATCGATCGATATCCATGTCGATATTCATATCGATCCATATCGATGTCGATATCGATATCCATATCGATAACCATATCCACATCGATATCCATATCGATCCATATCGATATCCAAATCGATATCCATATCGATATCCATATCGATATCCATATCGATATCCATATCGATATCCATATCGATATCCATATCGGTATCCATGTCGGTATCCTAATCGATATCCATATCCACATCGATATTCATATCGATATCCATATCGATATCCGCATCGATAACCATATCCATATATCTCCATCCATATCGATATCTATATCGATCCATATCGATATCCACATCGATGACCATATTCACATCGATATCAATATCGATCCATATCGATATCCATGTAGATATTCATATCGATCCATATCGATAGCCATATCCACATCGATATCCATTTCTATCCATATCGATATCAAAATCGATATACATATCGATATCCGTATCGATTTTCATATCGATATCAATATCTATGCATATGCATATCGATTTTCATATCGATATCCATATCCATACATATCGATATCCATATCGATATCCATATCGATATCCATATCGATATCCATATCGATATCCATGTTGATATCCATTTTGATACCCATATCGATATCCATGTCGATATTCAAATCGATATCCATATCGATATCAATATCGATATCCATATCGATACCCATATCGATATCTATATCGATATCCATATCGATATACATATCGATATCCATATCAATACTCATGTCGATATCCATATCGATATCCATATCGTAATCCACTTCGATATCCATATTTTTATCGATATCGATATGGACATGGATAGGAATATTGATATGGATAATGATATGCATATCGATGAGGATATCGATATGGATATCGATATGAATGTCGATGTGGATATGGATATCGATTTGGATATCGACATGGATACCGATATGGATATCGATATGGATATCGATTTGGATACCGACATGGATACCGATATGGATATCGATATGGATATCGATATGGATATCGATATGGATATCGATATGGATCGATATGGATATCGATGTGGATATGGATAGGAATATTGATATGGATAACGATATGAATATCGATGTGGATATGGTTATCGATATGAATATCGATGTGGATATGGTTATCGATATGGATATCGATGCGGATTTCGATATGGATATCGATATGGATATCGATATGGATATCGATATAGATATTGATATGGATATCGATATGGATATCGATATGTGTATCGATATGGATATCGATATGGATATCGATATGGATCGATATAGATATCGATATGGATGGAGATATATGGATGGAGATATATGGATATGGTTATCGATGTGGATATCGATATGGATATCGATATGTGTATCGATATGCATATCGATAAGGATATCGATATGGATATATGGATTTATATAGATATGGATATCGATATGGTTATCGATAGGGACATCGATATCGATGTCGATATGGATATCAATAAAGATATCGATATGCATAGATATTGATATCGATATGAAAATCGATATGGATATCGATATGTATATCGATTTTGATATCGATATGGATAACAATATGGAATCAAAATGGATTACGATATGGATTTCGATATGTATATCGAAATGGATATCGATATGGATATCGATATGGATATCGATATAGATATCGATATGTATATCGATTTGAATATCGATATGGATATCGATTTGAATATCGATATGGATATCGATATGGGTATCGATATGGATGTCAACATGGATATCGATATGGATATCGATATGGATAGATATGGATATCGATATGAATATCGATATGGATATGGATATGAATAGATATGGATATCGATATGAAAATCGATATGGATATGCATGGATATTGATATCGATATGAAAATCGATATCGATATGTATATCGATTTGAATATCGATATATATAGATAAAAATATCGATATGGATATCGATATGGATATCGATATGGATATCGATTTGAATATCGATATGGATATCGATTTGAATATCGATATGGATATCGATATGGGTATCGATATGGATATCAACATGGATATCGATATGGATATCGATATGGATAGATATGGATATCGATATGAATATCGATATGGATATGGATATGAATAGATATGGATATCGATATGAAAATCGATATGGATATGCATGGATATTGATATCGATATGAAAATCGATATCGATATGTATATCGATTTGGATATCGATATGGATAACAATATGGATATCGAAATGGATTACGATATGGATATCGATATGGATATCGACATGGGTATTGATATGGATATCGATATGTATATCGATTTGGATATCGATATAGATAACGATATGGATATCGATATGAATATCGATATGGATATCGATATGAAGATCGACATGGATATCGATATGGATATTTATATGGATATCGATATGGCTATCGATAAAGATATCGATATGGATAACTATATGGATATCGATACGGATCGTTATGGATATCGATGTGGATATGGTTATCGATATGGATATCGATATAGCTATCGATATGGCTATCAATATGGATATCGATATGGACATGGATAGGAATATTGATATGGATAACGATATGGATATCGATGAGGATATCGATATGGATATCGATATGAATATCGATGTGGACATGGATATCGATATGGATATCGATATGGATATCGATATACATATCGATATGGATATCGATATGGATATCGATATGCATATCGATATGGATATCGATATGGATATCGATATGCATATCGATATGGATATCGATATGGATCGATGTGGATATCGATATGGATATCGATATGAATATCGATATGGATATCAATATGGATAACGATATGGATATCGATATCCATATCGATATCCATATCGATATCCATATCCATATCGATATCCATATCGATATCCATATCGATATCCATATCGATATCCATATCGATATCCATGTTGATATCCATATTGATACCCATATCGATATCCATGTCCACATCGATATTCATATCGATATCCATATCGATATCCTCATCGATATCCATATCGTTATCCATATCAATATTCCTATCCATGTCCATATCGATATCCATATCGATAGCCATATCGATAGCCATATAGATATCCATATCGATAACCATATCCACATCGATATCCATATCGATCCGTATCGATATCCATATCGTTATCCATAATGATATCTATATCGATATCCATATCGATATCCATGTTGATATCCATATTGATACCCATATCGATATCCATGTCGATATTCAAATCGACATCCATATCGATATCTATATCGATATACATATTGATATCCATATCGATATCCATATCGATATCCATATCGATATCCATATCGATATCCATATCGGTATACACATCGATATCAATATCGTTATCCATATCGACATCCATATCGATATCCATGTTGATATCCATATCGATATCTATATCGATATCCATGTTGATATCCATATTGATACCCATATCAATATCCATGTCGATATTCAAATCGATATCCATATCGATATCTATATCGATATATATATCGATATCCATATCTATCCATATCGATATCAATATCGATATCCATATCGATATCCATGTTGATATCCATAGCGATACGCATATCGATATCCATATCGATATTCAAATCGATATCCATATCGATATCCATATCGATATTTCTATCGATATCCATATCGATATCTATATCGATATCCATATCGATATGCATATCGATATCCATATCGTAATCCATTTCAATATCCATATTGTAATCCATATCGATATCAAAATCGATATACATATCGATATCCATATCGATTTTCATATCGATATCAATTTCTATGCATATCGATATCCATATCGTTATCCATATCGACATCCATATCGATGTCCCTATCGATAACCATATCGATATCCATATCTATATATATCCATATATCCATATATCCATATATCCATATATCCATATATCCATATATCCATATATCCATATATCCATATATCCATATATCCATATATCCATATCGATATACATATCGATATCCATATCGATACCCATATCGATATCCATATCGATATCCACATCGAGCCATATCGATAACCGTATCGATAACCATATCGATATCCATAGCTATATATATCGATATATCCATATCGATATACATATCTATATCCATATCGATATCCATATTGATATCCATATCGATATCCATATTGATATCCATATCGATATCCATATTGATATCCATATCGATATACATATCGATATCCATATCGACATCCATATCGATCCATGTCGAAATCTACATTGATATCCATATCGATATACATATCGATATCCATATCGATATCCATATCGATATTCATATCGATATCCATATCGATATCCATATCGATATCCATATCGATATCCATATCGATATCCATATCGATATCCATATCGATATCCATATCGATATCCATATCGATATCCATATCGATATCCATATCGATATCCATATCGATATCCATATCGATATCCATATCGATATCCAAAGCGATATGCATATTGAGATTTATCTTCATAACCATATCGGGTTTCATATCGATAACCATGTCGATATCCATATCTATATATATCCATATATCCATATCGATATACATATATGTATATATCCATATCGATATATATAGCGATATCCATATCGATATATATAGCGATATCCATATCGATATCCATATTGATATCCATATCGATATACATATCGATATCCATATCGACATCCATATCGATCCATGTCGAAATCCACATTGATATCCATATCGATATACATATCGATATCCATGTCGATATCCATATCGATATTCATATCGATATCCATATCGATATTCATATCGATATCCATATCGATATCCATATCGATATCCATATCGATAACCAAATCGATATCCATATCGATAACCAAATCGATATGCATATTGAGATTTATCTTCATAACCATATCGGATTTCATATCGATATCCATATCGATATCCATATCGATATCCATATCGATATCCATATCGATATCCATATCGATATCCATATCGATATCCATATCGATATCCATATCGGTATCCATGTCGATATCCAAATCGATATACATAGCCACATCGATATTCATATCAATATCCATATCGATATCCTTATCGATATGCATATCGTTATCCATATCAATATTCCTATCCATATCAATATCGATATCCACATCGGTAACCATATCCATATGTCTCCATCCATATCGATATCTATATCGATCCATATCGATATCCACATCGATATCCATATCGATATTCATATCGATATTTATATCGATCCATATCGATATCCACATCAATAACCATATCCACATCGATATCCATATCGATCCATATCGATATCCATATCGATGTCCATATCGATCCATATCGATATCCATATCGATATCCATATCGATCCATATCGAAATGCACATTTATATCCATATCGGTATACATATTGATATCCATATCGATATCCATATCGATATCCATATCAATATCCATATCGATATCCGCATCGATATCCATATCGATAACCATATCCACATCGATATTCATATCGATATCCATATCCAGATCGATATTCATATGTTATCCATATCAATATTCCTATCCATATCCATATCGATATCTGTATCGATCCCTATCGATATCCATATCGATAACCTCATTCAGATTGATACCAGATCGATCCATATCGATATCCATATCGATCCATATCGATATCCATATCAATATCCATATCGATATCCATATCGGTATCCATATCCACATCGATATTCATATGTTATCCATATCAATATTCCTATCCATATCCATATCGATATCTGTATCGATCCCTATCGATATCCATATCGATAACTTCATTCAGATTGATACCATATCGATCCATATAGATATCCATATCGATATCCATATCGGTATCCATGTCGGTATCCAAATCGATATCCATATCGGTATCCATGTCGGTATCCATATCGATATCCATATCGATATTCATATCGATCCATATCTATATCCATATCCATATCCATATCGGTATCCATGTCGGTATCCAAATCGATATCCATATCGGTATCCAAATCGATATCCATATCGATATCCATATCGATATCCATATCGGTATCCATTTCGATATCCAAATCATTATCCATATCCACATCGATATTCATATCGATATCCATATCGATATCCTCATCGATATGCATATCGTTATCTATATCAATATTCCTATCCATGTCCATATCGATATCCACATCGATAACCATATCCATATATCTCCATCCATATCGATATCTATATCGATCCATATTGATATCCACATCGATAACCATATTCACATCGATATTGATATCGATCCATATCGATATCCATATCGATATCCATGTCGATATTCATATCGAACCATATCGATGTCCATATCGATAACCATATCCACATCGATATCCATATCGATCCATATCGATATCCAAATCGATATCCATATCGATATCCATATCGGTATGAATGTCGATATCCAAATCGATATCCATATCTACATCGATATTCATTTCGATATCCATATCGATATGCTCATCGATATGCTCATCGATATGCATATCGTTATCCATATCAATATTCCTATCCATGTCCATATCGATATCCACATCGATAACCATATTCACATCGGTATCCATATCGATCCATATCGATATCCATGTAGATATTCATATCGATCCGTATCGATATCCATATCGATAGCCATATCCACATCGATATCCATTTCGATCCATATCGATATCCAAATCGATATCCATATCGATATCTATATCGATATCCATATCGATATCCATATCGATATCCTTATCGATATCCATGTCCACATCGTTATTCATATCCATGTCCACATCGATATTCATATCGATATCCATATCGATATCCTCATCGATATCCATATCGTTATCCATATCAATATTCCTATCCATGTCCAGATCGATATCCATATCGATACCTATATCGATATCCATATCGATATCCATATCGATATCCATATCGATATCCATAGCGTTATCCATATCGATATCCAAATCGATATACATATCGATATCGATATCCAAATCGATATACATATGGTTATCCATATCGATATACATATAAATATCCAAATCGATATCCATATCGACATCCATATCGATATCCATATCGACATCCATATCGTTATCCATATCGACATCCATATCGATATCCCTATCGATAACCATATTGATATCCATATCGTTATCCATATCGACATCCATATCGATATCCCTATCGATAACCATATCGATATCCATATCGATATCCATATCTATATCCATATCGATATATATATCTATATCCATATCGATATATATAGCGATATACATATCGATATCCATATTGATATCCATATCGATATCCATATTGATATCCATATCGATATACATATCGATATCCATATCGACATCCATATCGATCCATATCGAAATCCACATTGATATCCATATCGATATACATATCGATATCCAAATCGATATGCATATTGAGATTTATCTTCATATCCATATCGGGTTTTATATCGATATCCATATCGATATATATATTGATATCCATATCGATATCCATATTGATATCCATATCGATACCCATATCGATATCCATATCGATATCCATATGGTTATCCATATCGATATACATATAAATATCCACATCGATATCCATATCGATATCCATATCGATATTCATATCGATATCCATATCGATATCCATATCGATATCCATATCGATATCAATATCGATATCCATATCGATATCCATATCGATATCCAAATCAAAATGCATATTGAGATTTATCTTCATATCCATATCGGGTTTTATATCGATATCCATATAGATATAAATATGGATATCCATATCGATTACTCTATCGATATTAATATTTAAATACATAACATTATGAAAATCGATATCCAAATCCATATCCATATCCATATAGATATCTAAATGATATCCATATAGATAGCCATATAGATATAATTATAGATATCCATATCGCTATCCATATCAAAATCGACATCGAAATCCATATCGATATCCATATCGATATATCCCCATATTCATATCGATATATATATCGATATCCATATCGATAAACATATCGATATCCATATCAATATCCATATCGATATCCATATCGATATACATTTCGATATCCATATCGGTATCTATATCGATATACATATCGATATCCATATCGATATCCATATCGGTATACATATCGATATCAATATCGATATCCATATCGATATCTTTATTGCTATCCATATCGTTATCCATATCGACATCCATATCGATGTCCCTATCGATAACCATATCGATATTCATATCTATATATATCCATATATCCATATATCCATATCGATATACATATCGATATCCATATCGATTTTCATATCGATATCAATATCTATGCATATCCATATCGATTTTCATATCGATATCCATATCTATTCATATCCATATCGATTTTCATATCGATATCCTTATCTATCCATATCGATATCCATGTTGATATCCATATCGATACCCATATCGATATCCATGTCCATATCGATATCTATATCGATATCCATATCGATATACATATCGATTTCCATATCAATATCCATATCGATATCCATATCAATATACGATATATCAAAATCGATATACATATCGATTTCCATATCGATTTTCATATCGATATCCATATCTATTCATATCCATATCCATATCGATTTTCATATCGATATCCATATCTATCCATATCGATATCCATATAGATATCCTTATAGATATTCATATCGCTATCCATATCAAAATCGACTTCGAAATCCATATCGATATCCATATCTATATATCCCCATATATTCATATCGATATCCATACCCACATCGATATTCATATCGTTATCCATATCAATATTCCTTTGCATGTCCATATCGATATCCACATCGATAACCATATATATATCGATATCTATATCGATACATATCGATATCCATATCGATTTTCATATCGATATCCATATCTATTCATATCCATATCCATATCGATTTTCATATCGATATCCATATCTATCCATATCGATATCCATATAGATAGCCATATAGATATCCTTATAGATATTCATATCGCTATCCATATCAAAATCGACTTCGAAATCCATATCGATATCCATATCTATATATCCCCATATATTCATATCGATATCCATACCCACATCGATATTCATATCGTTATCCATATCAATATTCCTTTGCATGTCCATATCGATATCCACATCGATAACCATATCCATATCGATATCCATATCGATATCCAAATCGATCCACTTCGATATCCATATCGATCCATATCGATATCCATACCGATATCCAT
The DNA here is from genome assembly GCA_018903615.1 of Drosophila neocordata. Taxonomy (NCBI): domain Eukaryota; kingdom Metazoa; phylum Arthropoda; class Insecta; order Diptera; family Drosophilidae; genus Drosophila; species Drosophila neocordata. The sequence goes on from JAEIGI010000063.1 coordinate 146,808, forward strand.
ATCGGTATCCATGCCGATATCCAAATCGATATACATATCCACATCGATATTCATATCCATATCCATATCGATATTCATATCCATATCCATATCGATCCATATCGATATCCACATCGATATCCATATCGATCCATATCGATATCCATATCAATATCCATATCGATATTCATATCGATCCATATCGATATACATATCGATAACCATATCCACATCGATATCCATATCGATTCATATCGATATCCAAATCGATATCCATATCGATATCCATATCGATATCCATATCGATATCCAAATCGTTATCCAAATCGATATCCATATCGATATACATATCGATATCCATATCGATATCCATATCGATATCCATATCGATAATCATATCCACATCGATATCCATATCGATCCATATCGATCCATATCGATCCATATCGATATCCAAATCGATATCCATATCGATATCCATATCGATATCCATATCGATATCCATATCGTTATCCATATCGATATCCATATCGATATCCATGTCCACATCGAAATTCATATCGATTTCCATATCGATATCCTTATCGATATCCATATCGTTATCCATATCAATATTCCTATCCATGTCCATATCGATATCCATATCGATACATATCAAAATACATATCGATATCCATATCGATATCCATATCGATAACCATATCCATATCGATATCTATATAGATCCATATCGATATCCATATCAATATCTATGCATATCCATATCGATTTTCATATCGATGTCCATATCGATATCCATGTTGATATCCAAATCGATACCCATATCGATATCCATGTCGATATTCAAATCGATATCCATATAGATATCTATATCGATATACATATCGATATCCATATCGATATCCATATCGGTATACATATCGATATCAATATCGATATCCATATCGATATACTTATTGATATTTATATCGTTATCCATATCGACATCCATAACGATATCCCTATCTACATATATCCATATCGATATCCATATCGATATCCATATCGATATCCATATCGATATCCATATCGATGTCCATATCGATATCCATGTTGATTTCCATATCGATACCCATATCGATATCCATGTCGATATTCAAATCGATATCCATATAGATATCTCTAGCGATATACATATCGATATCCATATCGATATCCATATCGGTATACATATCGATATCAATATCGATGTCCATATCGATATCCTTATTGATATTTATATCGTTATCCATATCGACATCCATATCGATATCCCTATCTATATATATCCATTTCGATATACATATCGATATCCATATCGATATATATATCGATATCCATATCGATATAAATATCGATATCCATATCGATATATATATCGATATCCATATCGATATCCATATCGATATCCATATCCATATCGATATCCACATCGATCCATATCGATATCCATATCGATATCCATATCGATATCCATATCGATATCCATATCGATATCCATATCGATATCCATGTAGATATCCATATCGATATCCATGTTGATATCCATATCGATACCCATATCGATATCCATATCGATATTCAAATCGATAACCATATCGATATCCATATCGATATTCTTATCGACATCCATATCGATATCTATATCGATATCCATATCGATATACATATCGATATCCATATCAATATCCATATCGATATCCATGTTGATATCCATATCGATACCCATATCGATATCCATGTCGATGTCCATATCGATATCCATATCGATGTCCATATCGATATCCATGTTGATATCCATATCGATACCCATATCGATATCCATGTCGATATTCAAATCGATATCCATATAGATATCATATATATATCGATATCCATATCTACATATATCCATATCGATATACATATCGATATCCATATCGATATCCATATCGATATCCATATCGATGTCCATATCGATATCCATGTTGATATCCATATCGATACCCATATCGATATCCATGTCGATATTCAAATCGATATCCATATCGATATCCATATCGATATCCATATCGATATCCATATCGATATCCATATCGATATCCATATCGATATCCATATCGATGTCCATATCGATATCCTTATCGATATCCATATCGATATCCATATCGATATCCATATCGATATCCCTATCTATATATATCCATTTCGATATACATATCGATATCCATATCTATATACATATCGATATCCATATCGATATACATATCGATATCCATATCGATATCCATATCGATATCCATATCCATATCGATATCCACATCGTATCCATATCGATATCCATATCGATCCATATCGATATCCATATCGATATCCATATCGATATCCATGTCGATATCCATATCGATATCCATGTCGCTATCCATATCGATATCCATGTCGATATCCATATCGATATCCATATCGATATCCATATCGATATCCAAATCGATATCCATATCGATATCCATATCGATATCCATATCGATATCCATATCGATATCCATATCGATATCCATATCGATATCCATATCGATATCCATATCGATATCCATATCGATATCCATATCGATATCCATATCAATATCCATATCGATATCCATATCGATATCCATATCGATATCCATATCAATATCCATATCGATATCCATATCGATATCCATATCGATAACCATATCCATATCGATATCTATATAGATCCATATCGATATCCATATCAATATCTATGCATATCCATATCGATTTTCATATCGATGTCCATATCGATATCCATGTTGATATCCAAATCGATACCCATATCGATATCCATGTCGATATTCAAATCGATATCCATATAGATATCCATATCGATATCCATATCGTAATCCATTTCGATATCCATATTGTTATCCATATCGATATCAAAATCGATATACATATCGATATCCATATCGATATCCATATCTATCCATATCGATATCCATATCGATATCCATATCCATATCCATATCGATATCCATATCGATATCCATATCGATATCCATATCGATATCCATATCGATATCCATGTCGATATCCATATCGATACCCATATCGATATCCATATCGATATCCATATCGATATCCATATCGATATCCATATCGATATTTTTTATCGATATCCATATCGATATCCATATCGATATCCATATCGATATCCATATCGATATCCATATCAATATCCATATCGATATCCATTTCGATATACATTTCGATATCCATATCGTAATCTATTTCGATATCCATATTGTTATCCATATCGATATCCATATCGATATACATATCGATATCCATATCGATATCCATATCGATATCCATATCGATATCCATATCGATTTCCATATCGATATCCATATCGATATCCATATCGATATCCATATCGATTTTCATATCGATATCCATATCGATATCCATATCGATATCCATATCGATATCCATATCGATATCCATATCGATATCCATATCGATATCCATATCGATATCCATATCGATATCCAAATCGATATCCATATCGGTATCCATATCGATATCCATATCGATATCCATATCGATATCCATATCGGTATACATATCGATATCCATATCGATATCCATATCGATATCCATATCGATATCCATATCGATATCCATATCGATATCCATATCGATGTCCATATCGATATCCATATCGATATCCATATCGATATCCATATCCATATATCCATATATCCATATATCCATATCGATATCCATATCGATATCCATATCGATATACATATCGATATCCATATCGATATCCATATCGATATCCATATCGATAGCCGTATCGATATCCATATCGATATCCACATCGATATCCATATCGATATCCATATCGATATTCAAATCGATATCCATATCGGTATTTTTATCGATATCCATATCGATATCCATATCGATATCCATATCGATATCCATTCGATATCCATATCGATATCCATATCGATATCCATATCGATATCCATATCGATATCCATATCGATATCCATATCGATATCCATATCGATATCCATATCGATATCCATATCGATATCAAAATCGATATACATATCGATTTCCATATCGATTTTCATATCGATATCCATATCTATTCATATCCATATCCATATCGATATTCATATCCATATCCATATCCATATCTATCCATATCGATATCCTTATCGATATCCATATCGATATCCATATCTATATCCATGTTGATATCCATATCGATACCCATATCGATATCCATATCGATATTCAAATCGACATCCATATCGATATCCATATCGATATTTTTATCGATATCCATATCGATATTTTTATCGATATCCATATCGATATCTATATCGATATCCATATCGATATGCATATCGATATGCATATCGATATGCATATCAATATCCATATCGATATCCATTTCGATATACATTTCGATATCCATATCGTAATCTATTTCGATATCCATATTGTTATCTGTAACGATATCAAAATCGATATACATATCGATATCCATATCGATTTTCATATCGATATCAATATCTATGCATATCCATATCGATTTTCATATCGATATCCATATCTATTCATATCCATATCCATATCGATTTTCATATCGATATCCATATCTATCCATATCGATATCCATATCGATATCCATGTTGATATCCATATCGATACCCATATCGATATCCATGTCGATATTCAAATCGATATCCATATCGGTATCTATATCGATATACATATCGATATTCATATCGATATCCATATCGGTATACATATCGATATCAATATCCATATCGATATCTTTATTGCTATCCATATCGTTATCCATATCGACATCCATATCGATGTCCCTATCGATAACCATATCGAAATCCATATCTATATATATCCATATATCCATATATCCATATCGATATACATATCGATATACATATCGATATCCATATCGATATATATATTGATATCCATATCGATATCCATATTGATATCCATATCGATAGCCGTATCGATATCCATATCGATATCCACATCGATCCATATCGATATCCATATCGATATCCATATCGATATCCATATCGCTATCCTTATCGATATCCATATCGATATCCATATCGATATCCATATCGATATCCATATCGATATCCATATCGATATCCATATCGATATCCATATCGATATCCATATCGATATCCATATCGTAATCCATATCGATATCCATATCGATATCCATATCGATATCAAAATCGATATCCATATCGATATCCATATCGATTTCCATATCGATATCAATATCTATGCATATCCATATCGATTTCCATATCGATATCCATATCGATATTCATATCCATATCCATATCGATTTTCATATCGATATCCATATCGATATCCATATCGATATCCATATCGATAGCCATATCGATATCCTTATAGATATTCATATCCCTATCCATATCAAAATCGACTTCGAAATCCATATCGATATCCATATCTATATATCCCAATCATATTCATATCGATATCCATACCGACATCGATATCCATATCGTTATCCATATCAATATTCCTATCCATGTCCATATCGATATCCACATCGATAACCATATCCATATCGATATCTATATCGATTCATATCGATATCCATATCCATAACCACATTCACATCGATCCATATCGATATCCATATCGATATCCATATCGTAATCCATTTCGATATCCATATTGTTATCCATATCGATATCAAAATCGATATACATATCGATATCCACATCGATTTTTATATCGATATCAATATCTATGCATATCCATATCGATTTTCATATCGATATCCATATCTATTCATATCCATATCCATATCGATATTCATATCCATATCCATATCTATCCATATCGATATCCATATCGATATCCATATCGATATCCATATCTATATCCATATCGATATCCATATCGATACCCATATCGATATCCATATCGATATCCAAATCGATATCCATATCGATATCCATATCGATATTTTTTTATCGATATCCATATCGATATCTATATCGATATCCATATCGATATGCATATCGATATGCATATCAATATCCATATCGATATCCATTTCGATATACATTTCGATATCCATATCGTAATCTATTTCGATATCCATATTGTTATCCGTATCGATATCAAAATCGATATACATATCGATATCCATATCGATTTTCATATCGATATCAATATCTATGCATATCCATATCGATTTTCATATCGATATCCATATCGATATCCATATCCATATCCATATCGATATTCATATCGATATCCATATCGATATCCATATCGATATCCATATCGATATCCATGTCGATATCCATATCGATACCCATATCGATATCCATATCGATATCCAAATCGATATCCATATCGGTATCCATATCGATATCCATATCGATATCCATATCGATATCCATATCGGTATACATATCGATATCCATATCGATATCCATATCGATATCTTTACTGCTATCCATATCGATATCCATATCGATATCCATATCGATATCCCTATCGATAACCATATCGATATCCATATCGATATCCATATCGATATCCATATCGATATCCATATCCATATCGATATCCATATCGATATCCATATCGATATCCATATCGATATCCATATCGATATCCATATCGATATCCATATCGATATCCATATCGATATCCATATCGATATCCATATCGATATCCATATCGATATCCATATCGATATCCAAATCGATATCCATATCGATATTTATATCGATATCCATATCGATATCCATATCGATATCCATATCGATATCCATATCGATATCCATATCAATATCCATATCGATATCCATATCGATATACATATCGATATCCATATCGTAATCCATTTCGATATCCATATTGTTATCCATATCGATATCAAAATCGATATACATATCGATTTCCATATCGATTTTCATATCGATATCCATATCTATTCATATCCATATCCATATCGATATTCATATCCATATCCATATCCATATCTATCCATATCGATATCCTTATCGATATCCATATCGATATCCATATCGATATCCATATCGATATCCATATCGATACCCATATCGATATCCATATCGATATCCAAATCGACATCCATATCGATATCCATATCGATATCCATATCGATATCCATATCGATATTTTTATCGATATCCATATCGATATCTATATCGATATCCATATCGATATGCATATCGATATCCATATCGATATCCATATCGATATCCATATCGATATCCATATCGATATCCATATCGATATCCATATCGATATCCATATCGATATCCATATCGTTATCTGTAACGATATCAAAATCGATATACATATCGATATCCATATCGATATCCATATCGATATCCATATCGATATCCATATCGATTTCCATATCGATATCCATATCGATATCCATATCCATATCCATATCGATATCCATATCGATATCCATATCGATATCCATATCGATATCCATATCGATATCCATGTTGATATCCATATCGATACCCATATCGATATCCATGTCGATATTCAAATCGATATCCATATCGGTATCTATATCGATATACATATCGATATTCATATCGATATCCATATCGGTATACATATCGATATCAATATCCATATCGATATCTTTATTGCTATCCATATCGTTATCCATATCGACATCCATATCGATGTCCCTATCGATAACCATATCGAAATCCATATCTATATATATCCATATATCCATATATCCATATATCCATATCGATATACATATCGATATCCATATCGATATATATATTGATATCCATATCGATATCCATATTGATATCCATATCGATAGCCGTATCGATATCCATATCGATATCCACATCGATCCATATCGATATCCATATCGATATTCAAATCGATATCCATATCGCTATTTTTATCGATATCCATATCGATATCTATATCGATATCCATATCGATATACATATCGATATCCATATCAATATCCATATCGATATCCATATCGATATACATATCGATATCCATATCGTAATCCATTTCGATATCCATATTGTTATCCATATCGATATCAAAATCGATATACATATCGATTTCCATATCGATTTTCATATCGATATCAATATCTATGCATATCCATATCGATTTTCATATCGATATCCATATCTATTCATATCCATATCCATATCGATTTTCATATCGATATCCATATCTATCCATATCGATATCCATATAGATAGCCATATAGATATCCTTATAGATATTCATATCCCTATCCATATCAAAATCGACTTCGAAATCCATATCGATATCCATATCTATATATCCCAATATATTCATATCGATATCCATACCGACATCGATATTCATATCGTTATCCATATCAATATTCCTATGCATGTCCATATCGATATCCACATCGATAACCATATCCATATCGATATCTATATCGATTCATATCGATATCCATATCCATAACCACATTCACATCGATCCATATCGATATCCATATCGATATCCATATCGATCCACTTCGATATCCATATCGATCCATATCGATATCCATATCGATATCCATATCGGTATCCATGCCGATATCCATATCGGTATCCATGCCGATATCCAAATCGATATACATATCCACATCGATATTCATATCCATATCCATATCGATATTCATATCCATATCCATATCGATCCATATCGATATCCACATCGATATCCATATCGATCCATATCGATATCCATATCGATCCATATCGATATCCATCTCAATATCCATATCGATATTCATATCGATCCATATCGACATCCATATCGATATCCATATTGATATCCATATCGATAACCATATCCACATCGATATCCATATCGATCCATATCGATATCCAAATCGATATCCATATCGATATCCATATCGATATCCATATCGATATCCATATCTTTATCCATATCGATATCCATATCGATATCCATGTATACATCGATATTCATATCGATTTCCATATCGATATCCTCATAGATATCCATATCGATATCCTCATCGATATCCATATCGTTATTCATATCAATATTCCTATATCGATCCATATCGATATCCATATCGATATCCATATCGATATCCATATCGATATCCATATCGATATCCATATCGATATCCATATCGATATCCATATCGATATCCATATCGATATCCATATCGTTATCCATATCGATAATCATATCCACATCGATATCCATATCGATCCATATCGATATCCATATCGATCCATATCGATATCCATATCGATATCCATATCGATAACCATATCCATATCGATATCTATATAGATCCATATCGATATCCATATCAATATCTATGCATATCCATATCGATTTTCATATCGATGTCCATATCGATATCCATGTTGATATCCAAATCGATACCCATATCGATATCCATGTCGATATTCAAATCGATATCCATATATATATCTATATCGATATACATATCGATATCCATATCGATATCCATATCGGTATACATATCGAAATCAATATCGATATCCATATCGATATACTTATTGATATTTATATCGTTATCCATATCGACATCCATAACGATATCCCTATCTACATATATCCATATCGATATACATATCGATATCCATATCGATATCCATATCGATATCCATATCGATATCCATATCGATGTCCATATCGATATCCATGTTGATATCCATATCGATGCCCATATCGATATCCATGTCGATATTCAAATCGATATCCATATAGATATCTATAGCGATATACATATCGATATCCATATCGGTATACATATCGATATCAATATCGATATCCATATCGATATACTTATTGATATTTATATCGTTATCCATATCGACATCAATATCGATATCCCTATCTATATATATCCATATCGATATACATATTGATATCCATATCGATATCCATATCGATATATATATCGATATCCATATCGATATCCATATCCACATCGATCCATATCGATATCCACATCGATCCATATCGATATCCATATCGATATCCATATCGATATCCATGTTGATATCCATATCGATATCCATGTTGATATCCATATCGATACCCATATCGATATCCATATCGACATTCAAATCGATAACCATATCGATATCCATATCGATATTCCTATCGACATCCATATCGATATCTATATCGATATCCATATCGATATACATATCGATATCCATATCAATATCCATATCGATATCCATATCGATATACATATCGATATCCATATCGTAATCCATATCGATATCCATGTTGATATCCATATTGATACCCATATCGATATCCATGTCGATATTCAAATCGATATCCATATAGATATCCATATCGATATCCATATCGTTATCCATATCGATATCCATATCGATATCCATGTCCACATCGATATTCATATCGATTTCCATATCGATATCCTTATCGATATCCATATCGTTATCCATATCAATATTCCTATCCATGTCCATATCGATATCCATATCGATATACATATCAATATACATATCGATATCCATATCGATATAGATATCGATAACCATATCGATATCCATATCGATATTCAAATCGATAACCATATCGATATCTATATCGATATCCATATCGATACCCATATCGATATCCATGTCGATATGCAAATCGATATCCATATAGATATCTATATCGATATACATATCGATATCCATATCGATATCCATATCGTTATTCATATCAATATTCCTATATCGATCCATATCGATATCCAAGTCGATATGCATATCGATCCAAATCGATATCCATATCGATATCCATATCGATATCCATATCGATATCCATATCGATATCCATATCGTTATCCATATCGATATCCATGTCCACATCGATATTCATATCGATTTCCATATCGATATCCTTATCGATATCCATATCGTTATCCATATCAATATTCCTATCCATGTCCATATCGATATCCATATCGATATACATATCAATATACATATCGATATCCATATCGATATAGATATCGATAACCATATCGATATCCATATCGATATTCAAATCGATAACCATATCGATATCTATATCGATATCCATATCGATACCCATATCGATATCCATGTCGATATGCAAATCGATATCCATATAGATATCTATATCGATATACATATCGATATCCATATCGATATCCATATCGATATCCATATCGGTATACATATCGATATCAATATCGATATCCATATCGATATCCTTATTGATATTTATATCGTTATCCATATCGACATCCATATCGATATCCCTATCTATATATATCCATATCGATATACATATCGATATCCATATCGATATCCATATCGATATCCATATCGATGTCCATATCGATATCCATGTTGATATCCATATCGATACCCATATCGATATCCATGTCGATATTCAAATCGATTTCCATATAGATATCTATATCGAGATACATATCGATATCCAGATCGATATCCATATCGGTATACATATCGATATCAATATCAATATCGACATCCATATCGATATCCTTATTGATATTTATATCGTTATCCATATCGACATCCATATCGATATCCCTATCTATATATATCCATATCGATATACATATCGATATCCATATCGATATACATATCGATATCCATATTGATATACATATCTATATCCATATCGATATATATATCGATATCCATATCGATATCCATATCCATATCGATATCCACATCGATCCATATCGATATCCACATCGATCCATATCGATATCCATATCGATATCCATATCGATATCCATATCGATATCCATATTGATATCCATATCGATATCCATGTTGATATCCATATCGATACCCATATCGATGTCTATATCGATATTCAAATCTATAACCATATCGATATCCATATGGATATTCTTATCGACATCCATATCGATATCCATATCGATATCCATATCGATATCCATATCGATATCCATATCGATATCCATATCGATATCCATATCGATATCCATATCGATATACATATCGATATCCATATCAATATCCATATCGATATCCATATCGATATACATATCGATATACATATCAATATCCATATCCTAATCCATTTCGATATACATATTGCTATCCATATTGATATTCAAATCGATATACATATCGATATCCATGTCGATATCAATGTTGATATCCATATCGAAACCCATATCAATATACCAATACCAATATCCATATCTATGCATATCGATATCCATATCGATATTCTTATCGACATCCATATCGATATCTATATCGATATCCATATCGATATCTATATCGATATCCATATCGATATCTATATCGATATCCATATCGATATACATATCGATATCCATATCAATATCCATATAGATATCTATATCAATATACATATCGATATCCATATCGATATCCATATCCATATCGATATCCTTATTGATATTTATATCGTTATGCATTTCGACATCCATATCGATATCCCTATCTATATATATCCATATCGATATACATATAGAAATCCATATCGATATCCATATCGACATCCAAATCGATATCCAAATCGACATCCATATCGTTATCCATATAGACATCCATATCGATATCCCTATCGATAACCATATCGATATCCATATCGATATCCATATCGATACACATATCGATATAAATGTCGATATTCAAATCGATATCCATATCGATATCTATATCGATATACATATCGATATCCATATCGATATCCATATCGGTATACATATCGATATAAATATCGATATCCTTATTGATATCCATATCGTTATCCATATCGACATCCATATCGATATCCATATCGTTATCCATATCGACATCCATATCGATATCCCTATCGATAACCATACCGATATCCATATATATCCATATATTCATATCGATATACATATCGATATCCATATCGATATATATATCGATACACATATCGATATCCATATCGGTATCCACATCGATCCATATCGATACACATATCGATATTCATATCGATATCCACATCGATCCATATCGATATCCATATCGATATCCATATCGATATCCATATCGATGTCCATATGGTTATCCATATCGATATACATATAGATATCCATATCGATATCCATATCGACAACCATATCGTTATCATTATCGATATCCATTTCGATATCACTATGGATAACCATATCGATATCCCTATCGATAACCATATCGATATCCCTATCGATAACCATATCGATATCCATATCGACAACCATATCGTTATCATTATCGACATCCATTTCGATATCCCTATGGATAACCATATCGATATCCCTATCGATAACCATATCGATATCCCTATCGATAACCATATCGATATCCATATCTATATATATCCATATATCCATATCGATATACATATCCATATTTATATCGATATATATAGCGATATCCATATCGATATCCATATTGATATCCATATCGATATCCATATTGATATCCATATCGATATACATATCGATATCCATATCGATATCCATATCGATATCCATATCGATATCCACATCGATATCCATATCGATATCCACATCGATATCCATATCGATATACATATCGATAGCAATATCGATATATATATCAATATCCATATCGATATCCATATCGATATCCACATCGATATCCATATCGATATCCATATCGATATCTATATCGTTATCCATGTCGATATGCATATCGATCCATATCGATATACATATCGATACACATATCGATATCCATATCGATCCATATCAAAATTCATATTGATATCCATATCGATATACTTTGTGATATCCATATCGATATCCATATCGATATCCATATCGATATCCATATCGATATCCATATCGATATCCATATCGATATCCATATCGATATCTATATCGATATCGATATGGTTATCCATATGGATATCCATATCGATATCCAAATCTATATCCATATCGATATCCATATCGATATCTACATCGATATCCATATCGATATACATATCGATATCCATATCGATATCCATATCGATATCCAAATCGATATCCATATCGATATCCATATCGATATCCATATCGATATCCATATCTATCCATATCGATATCCATATCGACATCCAAATCGATATCCATATCGATATCTACATCGATATTCATATCGATATACATATCGATATCCATATCAACATCCATATCAACATCCATATCGATATTCATATCGGTATACATATCGATATCCATATCGATATCCATATCGAAATCTATATCGTTATCCATATCGATATCCATATCGATATCCATATTGATAACCATATCCACATCGATATCCATATCGATCCGTATCGATATCCATATCGATAACCATATTCACCTCGATATCAATACATATCGATATCCATATCGATATCCATATCGATATCCATATCGATCCATATCGATATCCATATCGATATCCATATCGATCCATATCGATATCCATATCGATCCATATCGATATCCATATCGATCCATATCGATATCCAAATCGATATGCATATCGATATCCATGTCCACATCGATATTCATATCGATATTTATATCGATATCCTCATCGATATCCATATCGTTATCCATATCAATATTCCTATCCATGTCCATATTGATATCCATATCGATATCCACATCCATAACCATATTCAAATCGATATCTATATCGATCCATATCGATATCCACATCGATAACCATATTCACATCGATATCCATATCGATCCATATCGATATCCATATCGATATCCATATCGATCCATATCGATATACATATTGTTCACGCCAGAAATGGGTGAACAGCGGAAGAGGAGCGTGGTTGAAACAGAGGGGCGAATTGAAAGGAGGACGGCCACACTGAAGATCAGACGACAAGGGGAAAAAGCTCCATAGGAGGAGTTAGTCCGTTCTTCACATCGAACCCGTACACACGCCCCACGATAAAGTAATTTTCGATCTTCTTAAAATCATATAAAACTTTTTGTATCGCCAAGTGGCCATCATACTTATTGTACTTTATCAATAATAAAGCTTGTGTTACTTATAAACCGAAGTTTACGCGTCGTGTTAATTAATATATATTGGAAGATATTGGAAGGTTGTGTGCCTAGAGAAATCCTTCGCCCCCCCACAATCATTGGTCCTTCTTCCTTCTTCCTCTCGACCCCAGCATCGCATCGGCGAGAATCTGCTAAGTAGACAAACTTATAATTCCAATATATTAATTAGCACACACATACACCTGCAGTGAAAAGTTTCCCGCTTTTTTCCATAGCGACTTTTCACTCTAATTTGTATGTACATTCCATGTAATTGTGTCCTGTGCCCTCACCTATCCTGGTGTGATCGCTTATCCTAGCCATCTACACCATAATATTGCATCATTTCCTACAAAATTTGCATAAAATTTACAATCAAATCCACATATATTCACATACATATACATCTACATCTACACATATATCAATATACAATCCACATATATCCACATACACATATACATCTACATCTACACATACATCAATATACAATCCACATATATCCATTTATATATTGTACACATACCGGCAATCGCGAGTTCAAGTGCAAGTGCAAGCTGAAAATAAAAGTGCAATTAATTTCTGTGTCTTAATAAAATCAAATCAAACTTACCTATTATAATTGTTTGCCGACTCCAAAGCATTGTTCCGCCGCTAAAAACCAACAACAAAAAGAACCGCATAAAAGCTCCGCTTGTAAGCTTTTTACAAAGTGCATACATATACATACATATGTTCACATGTATGTGTACCGGCTTTGGCAAACATTTTTTTGTGCATAGAAATTTTATTTCGCGGTAAAATTGATTTATTATTTTCACGCACTACTTGCACAAAATTTCTGCACTTGCAACTTGTTTCCTTTTTTGTGTCCGATCCAATAAAAACGCGCAAAATTAATTTAAAATTACCAAGTGCAACAATTATCCAAAGAAGTCGCACAGTTGTTCGAGCTGTGCACAGTGGTACAACACCCTCACAAAACAGAAGAAAATAATTCTGAGTGAAGTTTTAATGAGAATTAATAAAATAAAAAGGAGAAATTAAATGAAAAATTTATTTAATAAAAAAAAAAAAAAGAAAATTATTTTTCCACATTTTAAAAATTTATTTAATTAATTAATCAGAAAATATTTTTTCCACATATCCAAAAAAAAATTATTTTTCCACATTTCAAAAAAAAAAAATTACTTAATCCAAGAAAAATATTTTTCGACATTCCAAAATTTTACTTTTTCGAAAATTTTCATAATAACTTCCAACCTGAGCTACAATTCTGGTTCTTTAAATCATCAAATAAACTTTCACGCAATTTTAAACACAGGCATTCGGTTCTGACCAGGTCCTTCCAATATTTATTGGTTTACAGCAGAGTAACAATTTTTAAAACAAGCTGTGACAAAATATTGCCTGAGATTGCCAACCCAACGCTAATAATCATTGTGCACGCCTCACAATAATTCTTCCTAATTCCATTAATTCTCATTATTTTCTTCTTATTCCGATATATCACAAGATCATTTAAATTTAACAAAAATATCCTTATTTATTTATTTATTGATTTTATCCGTTTTTGATATATCTTGTCGGCAATTAATCCGCCCCATACAGTCCACTCGGGTCAAATTCCTTGACCACACACACATTCTTCCACTCCGATTATGCCCATCGATCCTGCTAAAAGCAGCAACAAATCCGATCAACTCGCATTGCCTCGCCGTTCCGTATCGCCATCCACACCGCCGGCCAAAGTAAAAGTACCGCGCACCACAGATACGGTAAAACGTAGCCAATCCAGTTCCGCTACCACACTATCATCGCCTTCCTCCCCCGGCTCTACTGCACAGCGTTTTTCCACACGCACTCCCTCGCCCACGCTGTCCGACTCCAGCTCGCTTTCGATTCCGCGCGTAACTGTTTCGGCTCCCGCGTCGAGAACTTTAACCAGGTCCGAGTCTCAACGACTACTCGACGCAGCCACCATGTCGGTTAATCATTTAAGTTAATCATTTTAATTCATTTAGTTAATCAGAGCCCTTACGGCTGATGGGAGCGATGAGAGCCGCGCCGATCTAATGACCGTTAAGTCAAAATATGAATACGCATACATGGTGTATGTTCGGTGCGGCACCAGTCTGGGAGAACGTATTGAACAAGTTCAGTCGTCTGAAGCAACTTCCGTGCCCCAAAACGTCCAGGTCTCTCGTGAACACCACGCACAGCCAGGCTACCGTCTCCCTCCGTGTGAGGTTGACGTGTTCACGGGAGATTACAATCAATGGCCCACGTTCCGTGATCTCTTTACGGCCATGTACATAAACAACCCGAGATTAGCGCCAGTGGAAAAACTGTACCATCTCGTTTCAAAAACGCGCGGCGAGGCAAAGGCGATCGTGTCAAGCTCACCCCTCACTAATGAGGGCTTCCAAGCGGCTTGGGAAAACTTGCGGGCCCGTTTTGAAAACAAAAGGCAGCTCGTGGCCAATCAGACCAAGATACTCTTCAACCTCCCTACGGTTGTCCATGATACTTGTGGGGCCTTGAAGGAGCTGCAAACTACCATCCAAGGATGCTTGACCACGCTCACACGCTCAGGAGTCAGCACTGACAATTGGGATGTCCTCCTGGTGGCACTTTGCACGTCTAAGTTGCCTAACGCCACTATCGCATTATGGGAACAGTCCATCCCAAACAAAACAGCTCTTTCTTCGTGGGCTGACCTAAACGGGTTCCTGATCGACCGTTATCGCGTTCTGGAGACTCTGGAAGATCATCACACGTTGATACATCGCGTCCCCGCCTCCGCGGTGGCGATACCCAATGCGCAGCCATCGGCGACCTCCGTCAACGCAGATTCAGTTGAACGACCCACATCCAGTCAGAACATCCAGAATTTCTTTGTTTCCACCCCACGTAAAGGCCTACTAGGCACCGCCTGGTGACCATACGACACTTGGGCGCTAACTTCCTTGTGCGCGCTTTAATTGACACCGGGTCTGAAGGAACATTTCTATCCGAAAGAATGTTCAACCTGGTGAGACCTCCGTTCCGTCTCATTAACGCCCAGATAAGCGGCATTTCCAATTGTGTGGCCGCCAGTGCCCAGAACCTATGTCAGTTTCAGCTCGTGTCTTCCAGAGATCCCTCTCGGCACGTGGAAACCACAGCCTTTGTCCTGCCAAACCTAACCGGAGCGCTACCCGCCGGTTCGTTTCCCAAGGAGGTGGACGGTAACCTCAACGAGCTTCCTTTGGCAGATCCGCTATTCCATAGATGCTCCCCCATTGACATGGTGATCGGCGTGGATCTTTTACCCCATATATTGGGAGAGCGGATTAAATAGGACATCTGCGGCTCCCTCTTCGGCCTGGAAACTATCTTCAGCTGGGTTCTCTGCGGGCCCATGGCAGAATCATCCGGTCCGCCCAGCCATATTTTTGCCACTCAGACATCCGTCGCACCCACCAATTCCAACTTGCATCTTCCAGCAAGACAAAGAAATGACGGCAGACATGAACTCTTCCGCCCTCTTAAGGATCCAAGAGGCAACAATCACCCCAGATCCATCACCATGGCTGCAGCACCACGGGCCAGAGCACCGTCTTGGAAAGGCTCCTTCCAAGCTCCTGCAGCAACTTGGCTCCAGAACGCTGCCGCTCCCCATCCCTATCAGTCCACCCGGGCTATTGCAATTTGTTGCAAGGGGGGCGATATGTTCACACCAGAAAAGGGTGAACAGCGGAAGAGGAGCGTGGTTGAAATAGAGGGGCGAATTGAAAGGAGGACGGCCACACTGAAGATCAGACGACAAGGGGAAAAAGCTCCATAGGAGGAGTTAGTCCGTTCTTCACATCGAACCCGTACACACGCCCCACGCTAAAGTAATTTTCGATCTTCTTAAACTCATATAAATCTTTTTGTATCGCCAAGTGGCTATCATTCTCAGTGTACTTTATCAAAAATAAAGCTTGTGTTACTTATAAACCAAAGATTACGCGTCGTGTTAATTAATTTATATTGGAAGATATTGGAAGGTTATGTGCCTAGAGAAATCCTTCGCCCCCCCACAATCACATATCGATATCTATATCGATGTACATATCGATCCATATCGATATCCAAATCGATATCCATATCGATATCCATGTCCACATAGTTATTGATATCGATATCCATATCGATATCCTCATCGATATCCATATCGTTATCCATATCAATATTCCTATCCATGTCCATATCGATATCCATATCGATATCCATATCGATATCCACATCGATAACCATATCCATATCGATATCCATATCGATCATTTCGATATACATATCGATATCCATATCCATAACCAAATCCACATCGATATCCATATCGATCCATATCGATATCCAAATCGATATCCATATCGATATCCATGTCCACATCGATATCCATATCGATTTTCATATCGGTATTCATATCGATTTTCATATCGATATTCATATCGATATCCATATCGATAACCATATTCACATCGATATCCATATCGATAGCCATATCGATATCCATATCGATATCCATATCGATCCATATCGATATCCATATCGATAACCATATCCACATCGATATCCATATCGATCCGTATCGATATCCATATCGATATCCATATCGATATCCATATCGATATCCATATCGATATCCATATCGATATCCATATCGATATCCATATCGATCCATATCGATATCCATGTCCACATCGATATTCATATCGATATCCATATCGATATCCATATCGATATCCTCATCGATATCCATATCGTTATCCATATCAATATTCCTATCCATATCGATATCCATATCGATATCCATATCGATATCCACATCGATAACCATATCCATATCGATATCCATATCGATCCATATCGATATACATATCGAAATCCAATTCGATAACCAAATCCACATCGATATCCATATCGATCCATATCGATATCCAAATCGATAACCATATCGATATCCATGTCCACATCGATATTCATATCGATTTTCATATCGATATTTATATCGATATCCATATCGATATCCTCATCGATATCCATATCGTTATCCATATCAATATTCCTATCCATGTCCACATCGATATCCATATCGATATCCATATCGATATGCATATGGGTAACCATATCCATATCGATATCTATATCGATCCATATCGATATCTATATCGATCCATATCGATATCCATATCGATATCCATATCGATCCATATCGATATCCATATCGATCCATGTCGATATCCAAATCGATAACCATATCCACATCGATATCCATATCGATCCGTATCGATATCCATATCGATATCCCTATCGATATCAATATCGATATCAATATTGATCCATATCGATATCCACATCGATCCATATCGATATCCTCATCGATATCCATAACGATATCCATATCGGTAACCATATCCATATCTATATCGATCCATATCCATATCCATATCGATAACCAAAGTCACATCGATATCCATATCGATATCTATATCGATGACCATATCCACATCGATATCCCAATCGAACCGTATCGATATCCATATCGATAACCATATTCACCTCGATATCCATATCAACCCATATCGATATCCATATCGATATCCATATCGATCCATATCGATATCCAAATCGATATCAATATCGATATCCATATCGATATCCATATCTTTATCCATATCAATATTCCTATCCATGTCCATATCGATATCCATATCGATATCCACATCGATAACCATATCCATATCGATATCTATATCGATCCATATCGATATCCACATCGATCCATATCTATATCCATGTCGATATCCATATCGATGTCCATATCTACATCGATATTCATATCGATATCCTTATCGATATCCATATCGTTATCCATATCAATATTCCTATCCATGTCCATATTGATATCCATATCGATATCCACATCGATAACCATATCTATATCGATCCATATCGATACCTACATCGATAACCATATTCACATCGATATCCATATCGATCCATATCGATATACATATCGATCAATATCGATATACATATCGATATCTATATTAATAACCAAATCTACATCGATATCCATATCGATCCATATCGATATCCATATCGATCCATATCGATATCCAAATCGATATCCATATCAATATCCATGTCCACATCGATATTCATATCGATATCCATATCGATATCCTCATCGATATCCATATCGTTATCCATATCAATATTCCTATACATGTCCATATCGATATCCATATCGATATCCACATCGATAACCATATCCATATCGATATCCATATCGATCCATATCGATATACATATCGATATCCATATCGATATCCGTATCGATATCCAAATCGATATCCAAATCGATATAAATATCGATATCCATGTCCACATCGATATCCATATCGATTTTCATATCAATATTCATATCGATATCCATATCGATATCCTCATCGATATCCATATCGTTATCCATATCAATATTCCTAGCCATGTCCATATCCATATCCATATCGATATCCATATCGATATCCATATCGATATCAATATCGGTGGTAACCATATCCATATCGATATCTATATCGATCCATATCGATATCCATATCGCTAACCATATTCACATCGATATCCATATCGATATCCATATCGATATCCATATCGATATCCATATCGATATCCATATCGATATCCATATCGATATCCATATCGATATCCATATCGATCCATATCGATATCCGCATCGATATCCGCATCGATATCCATATCGCTATCCATATCCACATCGATATTCATGTCGATATCCATATCCACATCGATATTCACATCAATATCCGTCCATATCAATATTCTTATCCATGTCGATATCGATATCCACATCGATAACCATATCCATATCGATATCCATATCGATCCATATCGCTATCCATATCGATAACCACATTCACATCGATATCCATAAAGATCCATATCGATATCCATATCATTATCCATATCGATATCCATATCGATATCCATATCGATCCACATCGATATCCATATCGATCCATATCGATACCCATATCGATATCCATATCGATATCCATATCGTTATCCATATCAATATTCCTATCCATGTCCATATTAATAGCCATATCGATATCCACATCGATAACCATATCCAAATCGATATCTATATCGATCCATATTGATATCCACATCGATAACCATATTCACATCGATATCCATATCGATCCATATCGATATCCATATCGATCCATATCGATATACATATCGATATCCATATCGATATCCATATCGATATACATATCGATATCCATATTGATAACCAAACCCACATCGATACCTATATCGATCCATATCGATATCCAAATCGATATCCATAGCGATATCTATGTCCACATCGATATTCATATCGATAAACATATCGATATCCATATTGATAACCAAACCCACATCGATACCCATATCGATCCATATCGATATCCTCATCGATATCCATATCGTTATCCAAATCGATATCCATATCGATATCCATATCGATATCTATATCGATATCCATATCGATATCCATGTCCACATCGATATCCATATCGATATCCATATCGATACTTATCGATTTACATATCGATAACTATCCAAATATCGATATCCATGTCCACATCGAGATTCATATCGATATCCATATCGATATCCAAATTGATATCCATATCGAAATCCATGTCCACATCGATATCCATATCGATTTTCATATCGATATCCATATCGATCCATATCGATATCCAAATCGATATCCATATCGATATCCACATCGATATCCATATCGATATCCATGTCCACAGCGATATCCATATCGATATCCATATCGATCCTTATCGATTTACATATCGATATCCATATCCATAACTAAATCCACATCGATCCATATCGATATCCAAATCGATATCCATATCGATATCCATGTCCATATCGATATCCATATCGATATCCATATCGATATCCTGTGAGGAATATATAATTTATAATATATATATATATAAGTTAAGGAAACATTTTCCAAAGGACACGATTCCTGTGGATGTTTCTCATTTTAATCCTTAATTTACAATACTTTACAGACCAGGAATTCAGTGAAAGCGTTATAATGATTTATTCTCAGTTAATTTAGTTGTTAACTATTCGAGTGCTCGACTAGAACTCCCTGTTCTCCTAGCTGGGAGGCAGCTCGTTGACTCTCCATTGTGACAGCTCGCTCTGTTTTAACTCCTATGTTAACTCCTCCCCCCTCAAATATCTGCGTCCCGCAGATGAGTCAACGAATACCTCCTCCTCGTCTGAAAAGTTGCCTTTCACCAGTCCAGCTCTCTGACCTCCGACGATCCACCTCCAAGGGGATTCCAGCCAACCGATTGACAGCAAGCATTGGTCCTGCTCGAAGTGAAACAGGGTCATCCCTCGGGTTGAGTTCTTCGACTCCATCCCGTCAACTTGATTAGATCCATTAAATTGAAGCAACCATCCATTCTCCAAGCACTGCCTTGTTTCCGCGTAACTGGCCTCTGTTGACATAAGCCACCATGAAAAGAATAGTGAAGCGCTGATGGGGAGGTGTGTTAGTATTACATTTGTGTGCTTAAAAAGATATAATTCCTATGTGAGATTGATAAATCGGGTAATGACACGAAATCCTCCAATTGGCTTTTATTATGTGAGACAATGTGTTTAAATTAAGGTATGTGGAAAACCCTTATTCTTTTAAAGAGAGAAAGAAAAACGTTTTCAAGGATTAAAAGGTGCAAGGAAAAGAAAATTAACTACGATTTAAGCTATTCAATTTTAGCTAGCCTATCTATTTCTTATTTTAATCGCCAACCTATTTAAGACAAATCTTTATTCCTTACATGGTGAAAGATTTTTCCCGACCGCGTTTGCACTGTTACACGTCTGTCTTGTTCGATGGTCTCCTTATTAAAACGTCCTGTGCTTGTCTTTAATCTGCTTGTTCGTTACAAAAATGTCTTGTCCGGGTTCATAGTTCAACGGGGCCGATCTCACTTTGTTTTTCCCATTATTAGACATCTCTTGATGATGTTGTAATAGCCCTTTTATGTCCTCATGGTCCCTTTGTCCAAGTTCAATCATCTTTTGTAAATCGATGGACGTGGATCGATTAAAAAAGATATCTGCCGGTTTCCTCTTTAATCACAGAATGAATAGAATTATTATATCTATCGACTGATATCGCCACCAACTCTTTAGACGTGAACATGGGATACTCCTGTTTAAGGCAGCGATAAATCTCTGTAAACGTTGAATAAAATCTTTCAATCTGCCCGTTCACTTCACTTTTCTGTGTTGGTGAATAATAAACTTCGATGTCGTGGGATTTCAAAAAGTTCGGAACCGTCGGGCAGAGCAATCCCCGTTCGATATCGGATACCAGTATTTTTGGGGCAGTGAAATAGTGCAAGACATTAGTTAATTCTTCACGTAAGTGTAATGCTGACTTGTGTTCAATCGGAAAAAGCTTCGCGTATTTGGGAAACTTAATCCAACTAAGATATTTCTGTTTTTCTAACGTAAAGATGTCTATGTGCAGTATTTCACAAGGACGGGTTGGAATCGATGATGGTCTTTCTGGGTGCAAATTTGACACGCGTCTGTGAACGGCTTAATACGGCTTCCCATATTTATAAAGTAGAAGTTACTCAGTAATTATAACCCAACTTCTTCCGGGTTCCTATGTGCCCGAGAGTGTTCCCTGGCTACGAGCTCCGACACTTCATCTTCATCAGTGACATCTCTCACAAGTCGATGTGCAATTCGTACCTTAAAAAAGATGGGCTGTTTTGAGTAAGTTTCCTGGAAGAACTGCAGGTAAACCCCAGGGATCTTAATTCTGTTTATGATAACTGGCCGTAAATGATTTCTTAAAATAGTGGCCAAGGAATTCATAATATTCGTCAGAGGGATAATATGCCTTGTATACCCGGGAAATGGTGTCGCGAGGAAGTAAGTTGTAAGTTGTAAGTTAAGTAAACCAACTCGCAGTTGTATTCCCCGATAATGTCCGATAATGCCTTCCATCTTTTCAATTTCGCATTGTAATTGCGATTTCCCATGGAATATGTAAGAGGTTGATGATCCATGACGATTTTGATACACCCAGCACCATAAAGGTATGACCGCAAATTATCTAATGACCAGACTATCGTTAACATTTCATTCTCATTGGTAGCGTAGCTTTCTTTTGTTTTGCTTAGGGACCTCGAAATATATGCAATCGGTCTATCGCCCCTTCTATCTTGAATTTGAGGCAAGACAGCGCCCAATGTTTATTCAGAAGCGTCGGTAGTCAAATGGAAAGGTTTATGAAAGTCCGGGAAAGCTTCAGATGACGGAAGAAGAGTTTAATTCTTCGAACGCTTGTAATCCGGCATAAGTATTTTCTTTGATTGAGAGGCTTTTATTCCGGAATTTAACCCTCGCGTAAGGTTGGAAAGAGGCTTCGCAACCCTCGCATAGTCTTGTATGAATCTTCTATAATAAGAAGTCATACCCAGGAAACTTCCTAGTTCCTTGGAATTAGAGGGTGGCGCCAGATTCTTAATGGCCCCAACTTTTTTCATATCTGCCTTAATGCTGTCAGAGGTTATAACGTATTCCAAAAATACCACTTGAGGTGACAGGAAATGCGTTTTTTCAAGGTTAACCCTTAGACCTGTATTCCGAAATATTTCCAAAACTTCGCGCAAATGTCCCCAGTGACTCTCATAGCTGTCGCTAAAGTTTATATCGTCTATGTAGACATAACACGTCTTGCCAATAAGTGGCGAAGCACATCATCGATCATGCCTTGGAAAATAGTTGGGGCGTTCCTTAAACCAAAGGGCATTAGCGTAAACTCGTACTTGCCATTGAGGGTGGAAAAAGCCGGTTTTGGTATGTCCGATTCTTTCATTAACACCTGGTGGAACCCTGAGGTCAGATCAAGTGTTGTAAAGTACTTAGCCTTCCCTAAGCTGGCCAGAATTGAAGTAATATCTGGTATTGGGTATGTATCTCGTATTGTCACTGCATTAAAGCGCTTGAAACACCATACGATACTGTTTCTCGCCATTGGGTTTTGGTTTTTTGGGTACTACCCAGACTGGCGAATTGTACGGGCTTTTGGATGGTCTTATTATTCCCTGGTTGGCGAGCTCAGTTACATGCCGTTCCACCTCTTCTCGCATATGGGCCGGGTAGGGGTTGCAAAGACGGTTTCCTGGGTGTTGGTCCGAATCTCCGCTCTCATCATTGTCTTGACATGTGGTTTGAAAATATCTGAGAAGTCTTCAACTAGATGTTCGAGTATGTTATGCACCCTCTCAGGATGTGTGTTGTCAAGCAACAAGTTTACCGATTTGGATCTCCCAGTATATTACGTA
Organism: Drosophila neocordata; assembly: GCA_018903615.1. NCBI lineage: Eukaryota > Metazoa > Arthropoda > Insecta > Diptera > Drosophilidae > Drosophila > Drosophila neocordata. Next base: position 173,469 of record JAEIGI010000063.1, read on the forward strand.
ACGATGTTTTTTTCCTAATCTTTCTCTTTTTTTCACGACTTTCAGGGATATGCCCGTTACGGGTCTTTACACTGATCTCAAATCTTCAATGTTTATCAAAACTACTTATTGTTATTGCCAGGAGAATTTCGCCTCACTTACCCCCTTGTTCTTAATGAATTAGTGTAATGTATTAATGGTTTCTTCAATGTAGCGCGCTTGGTGTGACTTTCCTTCACGATCTGTTGAAGAAAAAAAATTTGTTTTAGTAAACATAATATTACAAGGTTCTTAATGTTTTAATGGCTTCTTCGATCCGGTGCGCTCGGTGCGTCCTCTTCTTTGCGATCTGTTGAAGATAAAAATTCATTTTAATAAACATAATTACAATGGTTCTTATTTATCTGCTGCAATAATTTTTCCTTTTTTTATTTATCTTTGGATTTCTTTTACTTGAAGCGATTTTCGATTGTGGCCAGGCACATGCACAAGGGTTCATGTCACCTATAACGCACGTTCAATTTTCTCCCTTTTATTTTTTTATATTTTTCTTTTATTTTATTTAGTTTACTAGCCACTTACAGCCTTAAGCTGACGGTGGGTTTTTCTTAACTAAAATGCCACTTGCAAGCCCGAAGCTGCCACAGTGGTTATCTCTTAAAACTAAATAGACCACCTTCGTTTGCGAAAAGTACGCGCTGCAAGCTCAATGCTTTGTCTTGGCTGCAAATTTTGGTTATTAGTGCAATTTTTAATTTAATTACTTGGTTGAGATAATTGGACAACAGGGAGTCGAACCCCGACACATATGTGTTGTGTGCCCCCCATCTTTCGCTGCCAATTTCCACCTTTTAATTATACTGGGGTTTTACTTGGTTATTACTTAGCCTTAGAACGGGGAGTTGAACCCAGACATGACACAGTATAGATTTCTGTCCTGGCAAAATTTGTCATCAGCTTTTTCCATTCTGTTACCTTAAAATTTCACATAGAGGTTACTTATTTATCTATTTTTTTCTTTTGATATAGCCATAAGGCAGGGAGTTGAACCCCGACATCACACATTAGAGTGATCTGTCCTGGCAAAAATTTGCCGCCGGCTTTTTTCTTATTCACTCGTTTCGTTTTTGCACAAGGGCAATTTGATTTAAAAATTTTTGACTTAATTAATTTGTTATATTTTGTTGTTACGCGCACTTAACACAACACGAAGGGGTCCCTGCTAGGGCGCCAGTTAAGGAAACATTTCCCACAGGACACGATTACTGTGGATGTTTCTCATTTTAATCCTTAATTTACAACACTTTACAGACCAGGAATTCAGTGAAAACGTTATAATGATTTATTCTCAGTTAATTTAGTTGTTAACTATTCGAGTGCTCGACTAGAACTCCCTGTTCTCCTAGCTGGGAGGCAGCTCGTTGACTCTCTATTGTGACAGCTCGCTCTGTGTAAACTCCTATGTTAACTTATATATACCTCACAAATATATAATATATATAATATACATATATACCTCACAAATGCGGCAAAGCATTAAGCCAGATACAGATATAGGCCGAAAAAGGCAATTCAAATTCATCAATGCGCGCGTTTATATGATTGACTCAAACATATAAACGAACCTGGAGGTTCGCTCGAACACAAGCAAACGAAAGAAATGTGCGATCGAACCGAAAGTAAAATGCAAACATGTAAATCGCGTGATTTAAAACTGGCAAAAATACACACAAATGTAATTGCATATGAGAAATGGGCAAAGCAAAGGCCGAATATATGTAACATGCAATGAGAAAAAGATAAGAACAAGTGCATGTAGGCTCGTGTGACGTCACTGAGAGTGCATTACATTGGGAGTGCATAGAACCGCAACAGCGAACACACACACGCACACGTGCGTAAGCCACCGACGCACGAAACTTAGATAGTCGGCTCATGTGTATACAGCTCGTTGACTCTCTATTGTGACAGCTCGCTCTGTGTAAACTCCTATGTTAACTTATATATACCTCACAAATATATAATATATATAATATACATATATACCTCACAAATGCGGCAAAGCATTAAGCCAGATACAGATATAGGCCCAAAAAGGCAATTCAAATTCATCAATGCGCGCGTTTATATGATTGACTCAAACATATAAACGAACCTGGAGGTTCGCTCGAACACAAGCAAACGAAAGAAATGTGCGATCGAACCGAAAGTAAAATGCAAACATGTAAATCGCGTGATTTAAAACTGGCAAAAATACACACAAATGTAATTGCATATGAGAAATGGGCAAAGCAAAGGCCGAATATATGTAACATGCAATGAGAAAAAGATAAGAACAAGTGCATGTAGGCTCGTGTGACGTCACTGAGAGTGCATTACATTGGGAGTGCATAGAACCGCAACAGCGAACACACACACGCACACGTGCGTAAGCCACCGACGCACGAAACTTAGATAGTCGGCTCATGTGTATAGACTAGCGGGGGAGGCGAGGGGTTGCTTTTCGGTTGTCGGCAACATCAAAGTGAGCGGGCTTACGCATGTGTGGGTGGATTGGGAGCGGGAATGTTGGCATGTAACGGAGAACGGGAGAGGCGGTGTGTAACATGTCCAAAGCAAAGGTTTGAAAGGCGCTGGAGGTATTGGCGCTAAATTTAAATATATAATGATAATATATATATTTATATATATTTATATATATGTATATATATATAAATAGATATGCAGAATATACTATGTAATGCTATATAACGTCGTATAATTCATGCAATGGGATAAACATGACATTAATATTTGTTATGTGGAAAAGTTAATGTGATACATTAATGCAGAGCATTAATTATGTATATATAGATACAAAAGATAAAGGGAGGGATATAGTTATATAGTTATTAAATTGATTTAATTATAAATTCAGTCTATTTAAGCATATATCAAAAGGGCGGGAAACTAGGAATAAGTCAAACATTGTTAAATAGTATATAAGGGTGGATGTTGGCAAAGTTAGAGAGCAAAGATTGTAGCTGAGAGGCGTATGCGTGATATCACCATGCATAGCAACAGGAGAGTTGCGTTGCGGGATCGGCCGAGAAGGCCGAAGGCAAAAGAAAGCGATGGAAAGTTTTGGGCGGCAAATATTGGCGCGCGGAAAAGTACTGACAACGGTACATAATCCCACCACGCGTCATCCCTGTGTCAAGATGCCTATAAATAACCACGGCTGAGACACAGGAAGGGAGTTAGAAAGTGAAGGAGACGAGCGAAGTGTCACTTGGACCAGCAAGGTGCAAGTGAAATATCAACAAGTGAAGGTTCAACAAGTGAAGTACATAAGCGAGGACAATGAAGTGAAACACAAGTGAAGAAACAAAAGCGAAGGCGTGCCAAGTCAGATCGATAGAAGGATGCCAGAACTGCTAAACGACAAAACGTTAAAAAAATACGTGGCCAACAATAAGCATTGGGCATCATGGAGAGATTTTACTGAGGCATTCAAAAAATATTTCTTGCCGAGGGGATATTTTAGCAAACTGGCAGACCAAGTAAAAGCCAGAAAACAGCAATGGAATGAGTCATTCAAAGATTTCATGATAGAAATGCAAACTATGATGCGTCCATTAAAATGCCCAGATTTCGAGCAGCTAGAAATCATATTGGAAAATTGCACGCCAGATTTGAAAATGTTCATTCGCCCACACAACATACAAACGCTGGAAGAACTAATGCAACTAGCAGATGAGTTCGAAACATTGGAACAGGAAAGGAAACAATTCCAACGAGAGGCTCAAAGAGAATGCTCACACATACCAATGGGCGTGCAAAGACGACCAGTTGTGCAAGACAATAGTCATAACACCGTCTGCAGACGCTGCTTAGATGATGAGCCACCAATTCCAGCTCAAAGGCGGAATTTTACGAAAATCCCAACAGGATGGGTACAGAATCCATCTCAAGCATGCAGAAGATGCGGAGGTGCAGGTCATTGGGCTAAGGAATGCAGCAACAGAAGATTAGAGTTCTGTTGGAATTGCGGGAAAATAGGAAAGCGTTCAATGAATTGTTGCATGCCAGCGGGAAACGCTAATCGGTTCCTGCCTGCAAGGAGCGAGCAGGAGCCGGCAACAACAGCTCCGCGAACCTAATCGGAAAGCTGATAGAGGAAGAAAGCCAACTATCAGCAGAAATTAGGATAGGGGTCATTAGAATGCTGGCCACGGTGGACTCAGGGGCCACAAGCAGCTTTGTTAGCCAAAAGATAATTGAAAAATTAGCTAGGAAAGATCAGCTAACAAAATCGAAAAAACAGGTGAAGTTGGCAGACGGAGCAGTCAAAGAAATAGAGCAATGGGTCGTTGAAGTACAATTTGGCGTCAAGATAATCAAAATGCCATTTTTAGTATTGCCTGGCGGAATTGATGCGGTGGTTTTAGGGTGGAATTTCATAAAGGAAATGGGAGCCACTATACAATGCGCAGGCCACCAAATTGAAATTCCGCCAATGTGCAGAATAAAAGGGAGGCTGACGGAAAGGATTTCGACAGCAATAGTGACAGATGCACCAGAGATAGATGTTGGTGATTTTATGTGCGAAGAACTGGCCGAATTGGCCAAAATAAATGGCACGTCTAAAGTTGGCATGCAGACACAATCACTATGTGTGACGATAAGCCAATAAAACAAAGATATTATCCAAAAATCCAAAGATGCAAGGTATAATAAATGAAAAAGTTGAAGACTTGATGGCAATGGGATATATAGAACGGTCAAATAGTCCTTACAGTTCACCAATAGTAATGGTGAAAAAGAAACAAACTGGAAAATGGAGGCTATGTGCTGATTTCAGGCAGATAAATGCAAAATCGATAAAAGACGCTTACCCAATGCCGAGAATTGACTATATTTTAGATCAACTGCGCGAAGCAAGATTAATAAGCAGTTTAGATTTAAAAGATGGATATTGGCAGATTCCGCTGGAAATGAACAGCAGAAAGATGACGGCTTTCACAGTTCCAGGAAAAGGATTATATCAATGGAAAGTGATGCCGTTCGGTTTGCACTCAGCATTTGCAACATTCCAACGAGCTTTAGATATGGTCATAGGACCAGAAATGATGCCACACGCGTTCGCGTATCAGGATGACATCATAGTGGTTAGCCGAACAATAGAAGACCACAAAGCTCATTTAAAGGAAGTTTTCCGAAGACTAAAGGCAGAAAATTTAAGGATAAATGCAGAAAAATGCCAGTTCTTCAGAAAAGAGCTAAGATTCCTGGGCCATCGGGTAACAGAACAAGGCATTGGCACAGATCCAGATAAAGTGGCAGCAATAGCTGAATTAAAACCGCCAAAGAACACAAAAGAGTTACGCCAATACCTAGGAGTAGCATCTTGGTACAGACGGTTCGTGCCAAGTTTCGCAACACTTGTACAACCATTAAATTCGCTATTAAAGAAAAAAGCAAAATGGGTGTGGGAAGGAAAACATCAGGATGCGTTTGACATGGTGAAGCAAAAATTGGTGGCAGATCCAGTGTTGACATGCCCAGATTTTGCAAAAATGTTTGTATTGCAAACTGACGCTAGCAACTACGGCATAGGGGCAATTCTGACTCAAGATACAGAGGAAGGCGAGAGAGTCATATCATACGCCAGCAGAACTCTGAGTCCAGCGGAACAAAATTATTCGGCAACAGAAAAGGAATGTCTAGCAATAGTATGGGCGATAAGGAAGTTGAAGCCATACTTAGAAGGGTATCATTTCAAAGTCATTACTGATCACATGGCACTGAAATGGCTGAATAGCATCGAAAGTCCAACAGGGCGAATTGCAAGATGGGCATTAGAATTGCAGCAATATAACTTTGAAATAACTTATCGCAAAGGAAAACATAATGTTTATCGTAGCAACAAAAATGAACAGTCAGCACAAGGCTGTGAATGGATCGAAAATATGGCCAAAAAAGTAAAAGAAAATCCGCAAAAATATACGGATTATGAAAAAAAAAGAAAAATGGGCAGTTATATAGAAATATACCGCATAGGGCAGGGCATGAAGATGTTGTGTCGTGGAAATTATGTGTGCCGAAACAGTTAAGGCAACAAATAATATCAGAAAACCACGACTCTCCAACTGCAGGACACACAGGCAGTAGGAGAACGATTGCCCGAATAGCGGCTAAATATTTCTGGCCAGGCATGCAAAGAGATGCACGCGCATATTTCAGCCGCTGTGAAAACTGCATGCGGTATAAACCAAGCCAGCGGCAGGCAGCAGGAAAAATGCTGACACAAGTGCCAGAGGAGCCATGGGCAACAATATGTGCTGATTTCGTTGGACAGAGCTTGTACCAATGAGAAAAGCATCGGCAGAGAATTTGGTTAAAGCATTTAGAGAAAGAGTACTGGCTAGATTTGGCGTCCCAAAAGTAGTAATAACGGATAATGGAGTCCAGTTTGTCAGCAAAGTATTTGAGAAAATGCTGCAGGAATGGGGGACAATACACCAGCTGACAGCGCCATATACGCCGCAAGAAAATCCAATCGAACGAGCGAATAGAACAGTTAAAACAATGATAGCACAATTCACAGGAGAAGATCAACGACGATGGGATGAACAATGGCCAGAAATAATGTTGGCAGTAAATTCTAGCGTGTCCGACGTAGCGGGATATACGGCGGCATTAATAACGCAGGGAAGAGAGCCGAGATTGCCAGGATCCACATTTGACAGGCTAACAATTGGATCAGGCAAACCAAGCCAACGGCCAGATGGCAATGCGGAGTTAATAAAAGAAATTGGCGTATTGGTGCGAAGAAACCTAGAAAAAGCTGCTCAGGATCAATCAAGGCACTATAATCTAAGAAGAAGGCAATGGAAACCACGAGTGGGCGAAATAGTGTGGGCCAAGGAGCACTATTTATCAAATGCAGCAGAAGGATTTGCTGCAAATCTTGCACCACGGTATGGTGGGCCGTACAAAGAATTTTTCATTTAAAAAAAAAAAAAAAATATATATATATATGTCGCATCATTTTTTTTTAATTTACTCGTTAGTTAATCGTAATAACTGTACCATCTCTATTGTAACGATTAAAAGAAAAGAGAAGCAAAAGGTTACATGTGTAATGTCTTTTTATCCTTTTCATACGTATATCTTCTGTCTCAAGATATCATGTGATTTTCTTGCGAGCCCAACAGATATGTCTGTTCTACGTAGCCTCGGCCTGACAATGGAATAGAGTAAGATAACCATAGTGCTAAGCTCAGATGCGTGCCAATACAGTGTGTATGTATTGGTCTGTCAGATTGGAGAAAGAGAAATTGCTTTCACTTTGGATTGAACTGCGAAACTGAAAGGTAACGGGAAAAATGTCTTGGCCGAGGAAACGTAAGGCACGCGAATTGGACGATAATATGGAGACTGCGCGAGATGACACGGAAACTACGACATCAGAAGTGGGATCGCCTCCACACCAAGCAACATCAGACGACCGTTTAATTACATTTATGGAAATTCAGCATCGCAAGTTCATGGAAGTTTTGAATGCCGTCAAAAATGAACAAAAGACGGCAGGCAAAGCAACAACAATCACACTGACAAAATTTAATCCCGATTCTACGGATGCCAATGCAACCGCTTGGTGCTCCACTGTGGACCTCATCCTAGCAGAAACTCCCTTGAGTGGTAGCGCTTTACTCATGACGCTCAGTAAATCACTGGAAGGTGGGGCTTCGAACTGGCTGTCGCAAATCTCTTTCTCTGGTATGACGTGGAGCGACTTCAAGGAATTGTTCATGTTGCAGTTTGAGAGATCCGAAACTCCAGCAGCTCTGGTTTTTAGTGTTTTGGCTGGAAAACCAAAGGAGGGCGAGTGTATTTCTCTATACACGAGTCGACTAATAACGGCACTTATGGCGAAATGGAAGTCAATGTCCACCGAACAAATCGCCATGTCTGTCGCGCTGGCGCACGCTGCCCATGTTGATACGAGACTACAACCCACATTTTATACGGCCAACGTCAAATCTCGTAACGAATTACAAAATGAGCTACGAGTTTTTGATTTTGTCAAGAAGAAAGACAGTACCACTGAGGAAAATTCTATAAGTAAAAGACAGCGATTGCACACACCCATGAAATGTCACTTCTGCGGCAAAATGGGTCATAAATTTGTCGACTGCCGATCAAGGAAAGCCAACGCTAAATCTCAGCAAGGAACCAACACAAGTTATAGCCGCTCATTGGATGTGAAGACTAAAGTCATTACTTGCTACAAGAGTGGAGCTCCTGGACACATTGCTTTGGTTTGTACTGGACGACAGGAGTCAGCCACTCAAAATAAGGCGGGCGAAAAACGTGTAAACGTGTGCCAATTGGCTGATCCGATTGGTACTTTGATTTCATCTGGTGAGTCATACCCATTCTTTTTTGATTCTGGATCCGAGTGCTCTCTAGTAAAGGAATCTGCGTCACAGCGACTGTCGGGCATACGAATTAATAACGTTGTCGCTTTAAGGGGTATTGGAGACAATACAGTAACAAGCACTTTACAAATTATGTCTAATGTAATTATCAATGACTATTCTCTTGAGGTTCTTTTTCACGTAGTTCTTAATAATTATATTAATTACGATATAATAATTGGTCGCGAAATTCTAACTCAGAATTTTGGCGTTAAAATTACAACAAATACTTTAGAACTATTTAAGACAAAATTTGTGTACACCCTATCTGCTTTGAACAATCGTGTTAATCTTGACAATATTGATACTGAGATGTGTGGTGTGGATAAGTCAAGTTTGATAGAAATTTTAAATGAATTTTCAAATGCATTTATAGATGGGTTCCCAAAAACAAAAATCAGTACAGGTGAGCTAGAAATTCGCTTGGTTGATCCTAATAAAACCGTGCAAAGGAGACCATATAGACTTAGTATTGAGGAAAAAGAAATCGTGAGAGGCAAAATTAGAGAACTATTGGAGGCCAATATTATCCGCCCTAGCTGCTCCCCTTTTGCAAGCCCAATACTTCTAGTAAAGAAAAAGAATGGCTCAGATAGACTTTGCGTGGATTACCGGGAACTAAATGCAAATACTGTTGCTGAAAAATTTCCTCTACCGCTAATTAGCGATCAGATATCTAGGTTGCGGGGTGCGAAATACTTCTCGTGTTTGGATATGGCCAGTGGTTTCCACCAAATCAATATTCATCCAAATTCGATTGAAAAGACAGCCTTTGTTACTCCCGAAGGCCAATATGAATTTTTAACCATGCCTTTCGGATTAAAGAATGCCCCGTCTGTGTTCCAACGTGCGGTGATGAAAGCGTTAGGGGATCTTGCCCATTCATATGTCGTCGTATATATGGACGATATCATGATTGTTTCAGAAACAAAAGAGGAAGCATTTGTGAGGTTGCATACTGTACTGCAAATTTTATGTCAGGCTGGTTGAGTATCTTGGGTTTTTAGTTAAGAATGGTGAAATTCGACCTAATCCACGAAAGGTGCACGCTCTGCACAATTTACCTCCTCCGCAGTCGGTCACTCAAGTAAGGCAATTTATCGGTCTAGCGTCTTATTTTCGACAATTTGTACCCAAGTTCTCTGAGATAATGAAGCCCTTGTATGGTCTAACCTGCAAAAATAAAACATTTGATTGGAAATCAGAGCACGAACAAATTCGACAAAAAATTATAACAACTTTAACAGATGAACCTGTACTTGTTATATTTGATCCCCAATATCCCATTGAATTGCACACTGACGCCAGTATGGATGGTTACGGAGCTATTCTACTCCACAAAATTGACAATAAGCCACGTGTTATAGAGTATTTCAGTAACCAAACATCCTCCACTGAATCCCGTTATCATTCATATGAACTTGAAACATTAGCTGTGTTTAGTTCAATGAAACATTTCCGACACTATTTGCATGGCCAACACTTTACAGTTTATACTGATTGTAATTCACTGAAAGCCACAAGAAACAAAATTGACCTCACTCCAAGAGTTCATCGGTGGTGGGCATATATGCAATCATTTGATTTTGATATTCAGTATAGACCAGGAGTCAAAATGGCCCACGTTGATTTCCTTTCACGTAATCCGGTACCAAATGAAGTAAAAACTCAATCTTATACGAGTCCAAAAAATAAACATGTTTTGTTGACAGAAATAACTGAGAATTGGCTCCTTGCAGAACAACTGAAAGATTCAGAAACGTCATTAATTATTTCAAAAATTCAGAATGATGAACTAGAAGAAAATGTGGGTAGAACGTACGAGTTACGCTCGAAAATGCTTTTTCGTAAAATTCAAAGATATGGAAAAACTAGGTGTCTTCCAGTTATTCCTAGATCCTTTAGGTGGTCTGTAGTTAATCATGTCCACGAGAGTATTGTTCATCTTGGTTGGGAAAAAACGTTGGACAAAATGTACGAATTTTATTGGTTTGAGCATATGGCTAAATACGTACGAAAGTTTGTCGACAATTGTATTACTTGTAAGCTGACCAAGCCTACATCAGGAAAGCTACCAATTGAGCTTCATCCTATACCCAATGTTGACATTCCATGCCATACAATACATATTGATATCACGGGTAAATTGAGCGGTAAAAGGGATAAAAAGGAGTACATTATAGTACAAATAGATGCATTCACTAAATTTGTTTATTTGTACCACACAGAAAATATTAACAGTGAACGTTGTATAGATGCTGTAAAGTCAGCAATATCTGTGTTTGGCGTACCAACACGAATCATTGCAGATCAGGGTAGATCATTTACAGGATCTAGTTTTTGTGATTTCTGTTCTATGCAGAAAATAAAGTTACACCTAATAGCAACAGGCGCCAGTCGCGCAAACGGGCAGGTAGAGCGCGTTATGAGTGTTTTGAAACAAATGTTAACCACAGTTGAAAGTAGTCAACGGTCCTGGCAAGATGCCCTAGGCGAAATACAACTAGCCATAAACTGTACAACTAATCGTGTAACCAAATCCAGTCCTCTAGAATTATTAATTGCAAAAGAGGCAAGGCCTTTTAATATGTTACCTATAGTAGAAGAAAATAATAAAGTTGATGTAAGTTTTGTAAGAAAGATGGCGACAGAAAATATAAGTAGGAATGCGATTTATGACAAAGAACGGTTTGACAAGAACAAAGCTAAATTTAAGAGATTTAAAATTGGCGATTATGTTTTGCTTAAAAATGAAGAGAGACATCAAACAAAATTAGATCAAAAGTTCAAAGGTCCATTTGTTGTGGCAGAGATACTAGAAGGAGATCGATATGTTTTAAGATCTCTAGTAAATAAGCGAACTTACAAGTACTCGCATGAAGCTCTAAGAAGTATGCCAGAAGAAGGGATTCCCAAAGAGCTGGACTCGTGTGATGAGATTGAAATTGTTGAAGATTCATTGGTAGATTCCAATGAAGGTGAAGACGTTGAAAGAGACGTCATAAATGGGTTGGTGGATTCCAACTAGAGTGAAGGCGTTGAAAGAAGCGTCAGAAAACCATTGGTGGACTCCAATGTGAAAAGATACGTTGAAAGAGACGTCATGGTTAAGTTGGTGGATTCCAACTGAATTTCAATCTAATAATTCGGACATCGAACATGGGTTGACCCATAATGTAGGGTTGCCAGTGCTAGTAGGTACACGAGTTAAAGTGTTGACTTATTAGATGTCTGGTGACTATCATTGCGGTAAAAGCCCATGTTTTTAAGTGTCTTAGAAACGAGATTACATGTAAACTTGGGAATCCTCGATCCAAAGGCTACTTGTAGAATTCTAGGCTATCTTCTGTCATTAGTGCGGCCGAATTGAATAAAGTTAAATAATTCTCGTAATTTTCAATTGAGTTGTGGACAAAATTTAATCTGTTCATTAAACATAATCTTTTCAGATTAAGCTTAACATGATCTGCTATATTGTTAAAAATGTTCTGTAACACACGAGGACGTGTGAAGGTCAGGAAGGCCGTGTCGCATCACTATTTTTTAATTTACTCGTTAGTTAATCGTAATAACTGTACCATCTCTATTGTAACGATTAAAAGAAAAGAGAAGCAAAAGGTTACATGTGTAATGTCTTTTTATCCTTTTCATACGGATATCTTCTGTCTCAAGATATCATGTGATTTTCTTGCGAGCCCAACAGATATGTCTGTTCTACGTAGCCTCGGCCTGACAATGGAATAGAGTAAGATAACCATAGTGCTAAGCTCAGATGCGTGCCAATACAGTGTGTATGTATTGGTCTGTCAGATTGGAGAAAGAGAAATTGCTTTCACTTTGGATTGAACTGCGAAACTGAAAGGTAACGGGAAAAATGTCTTGGCCGAGGAAACGTAAGGCACGTGAATTGGACGATAATATGGAGACTGCGCGAGATGACACGGAAACTACGACATATATATATATTAACGGTGCGTTATAACTGGCTCAACTAATAGGAAAAAAATATATACATATATATGTATAAAAATAAATTGGTTGCAGGCATACAATTTATTTTATAGTGCATAAAAAACTGTAATATGGAAAAAAGAAAGAAATAAAAAAAATGTTGACTTTGGCAAGTTAGCAATGGACAAACAAAACGGAAAATAAACACCAATGCTTCTCAAACTGTAAGAGAGCAGAACAGACGGAGGATGCAAACGGATAAGGAGAGGACTCTCTCCTGCGGTACACCAAGTGCGGGAGAGAGGATTCACACATACAGTGTGTGTGTGAAGTACGGATAAAAAGAAAAAAAAACGAGAGCGGGAAGCCGAAGCTGATTAGAGGTGGACGCGGATTAGAGGTTCCGATGGCCCAAGATACGACTGATGAAATCAATCACATTTTAATTTCCATCATGAGCGGTCATCAGAACTTCAACGGAGAGGAGCTAGAGGAGGCAATGCAAATGCTAGCATCGCCGTATGTGTCGGAAGAGGAGTCCGATGGCAAGGAGTCGGTCCCATTGGGGCCGATCACCGGATCGTCATCTCGTCCGACGAAGAAGAGGAAGAGGACGTGGGAGAAAACCAGGAGGAGGAAGTGGAAGGCATTGGAAGCGACGAGGAGGATGAAGATGCCGAGATGGAGGAAGGAAATGGGGGAATGGCCGCAGAAAGCGAGGACGAGGGGATTGTACTAAACGATCTGGCGTTCCTACTGGAAGATGTGGAAGTAGAAATTATATGTATATATATATAAATAGATATGCAGAATATACTATGTAATGCTATATAACGTCGTATAATTCATGGAATGGGATAAACATGACATTAATATTTGTTATGTGGAAAAGTTAATGTGATACATTAATGCAGAGCATTAATTATGTATATATAGATACAAAAGATAGAGGGAGGGATATACTTATATAGTTATTAAATTGATTTAATTATAAATTCAGTCTATTTAAGCATATATCAAAAGGGCGGGAAACTAGGAATAAGTCAAACATTGTTAAAAAGTATATATGGGTGGATGTTGGCAAAGTTAGAGAGCAAAGATTGTAGCTGAGAGGCATATGCGTGATTTCACCATGCATAGCAACAGGAGAGTTGCGTTGCGGGATCGGCCGAGAAGGCCGAAGGCAAAAGAAAGCGATGGAAAGTTTTGGGCGGCAAATATTGGCGCGCGGAAAAGTACTGACAACGGTACATAATCCCATCACGCGTCATCCCTGTGTCAAGATGCCTATAAATAGCCACGGCTGAGACACAGGAAGGGAGTTAGAAAGTGAAGGAGACGAGCGAAGTGTCACTTGGACCAGCAAGGTGCAAGTGAAATATCAACAAGTGAAGGTTCAACAAGTGAAGTACATAAGCGAGGACAATGAAGTGAAACACAAGTGAAGAAACAAAAGCGAAGGCGTGCCAAGTCAGATCGATAGAAAGATATCCATCTGTATCCTGGCTACAAGTGAAGGTTTAAAGGCAGAATCGTTTTTGGTGGCAAGTAGGAAAACTAGGAGTTATTCCTAGCAGGGTATTAAAAAACTAGGAGCAAATCCTATCAGATCACAACACTAGGAGCTATTCCTAGCGGATCATAAAAGACTAGGAGTTATTCCTAGCAATATATAAAAGACTAGGAGCTATTCCTAGCAACATATAAAAGACTAGGAGCTATTCCTAGCATCATATAAAGGACTAGGAGCTATTCCTAGCAAAGCATTGAAGACTAGGAGCTATTCCTAACAATTTAGTGAAGACTAGGAGTATTCCTAGCACAGTTAAGGAAGACCAGGAGTATTCCTGGCACAGGCAGGTGAAGACTAGGAGTATTCCTAGCACAGTTGAGGAATACCAGGAGTATTCCTGGCATAGTGGGAAAAGACTAGGAGTATTCCTAGCAGAATACTAGGAGCGTAGCAGACGACAGTGTAGATAGACAAGACCAGGAGTCATCCTGGCAGTAGGAATACCTTCCACAGCCAAACACAATATGTCGATAAGTTTTCATGCGTGCCAGCGGTGCAGAGTGGAATTCACAATTGCCACAAACACAAAGCTGACAGCCCGTGCAGAAGCTCTCTGGCCATACTAACATCCACCAATCGAATCGACAATAAAATTATAACGTTTTATTAAAAAGGAAAACGACTGTATCTTCTCATTTCACCAGCGCACAAAATAAATTTGTTGTGTCGTACCCCCTACACCTGAAATCCGGCTCTGCCGCAAGTAAGGACCAAAAAGGATCGTTACAACTGGCGCCCAACGTGCTTAACTGGTGAAAGAGATTTACAAAATTTATTGTTTTCAGCATAAGAGAACAAAAAGATAACAACGTTATTGTTTTTAGTAAAAGGAAATAAATTGATCAAAGGCCGGCAAAATTACAAAATCATGGATTTACTACATGAAAAAGGAGCATTTGATAAAAACCGGCGAAAAGTGCGGATTCACGCTATCAGGAACTGTAGAAGAAATGCGGAAGCAGTTCGGAGAATGGGTCAACAATCATGAGGACGACCCAGAGTGGCAAACATGGATCAGCTCGCTGGCAGCAAAATATACAAAGGCCGCAAAAGCGATGCCGGTGGGGGAAATTGCAAAATTGGCAATTCCAATATTAACACCGCCAAGATGGGGAAGCGTGGGTGCCCTAGATGGCCCACAAAAACAACAACACACATTATATGAAGAGCCAAGAACAAGTAGAAAAGTTACAGAAAGTAGCAGAGTCGGGCTAATAAATTCTAATAATGAATATCCGAATGTGGCAAAACAAGTGAGGGAATGGACATTTCGTTTCGATGGCAATTCAAAGCCGCTAGAATTCATCGAACAAGTTGAATCAGCAGACATGTATGGACTAGATATCAACATGATTCCAAGGGCAATGCCAGAACTGCTAAAGGACAAAACGTTAAAATGGTACGTGGCCAACAATAAGCATTGGGCATCATGGAGAGATTTTACTGAGGCATTCAAAAAATATTTCTTGCCGAGGGGATATTTTAGCAAACTGGCAGACCACGTAAAAGCCAGAAAACAGCAATGGAATGAGTCATTCAAAGATTTCATGATAGAAATGCAAACCATGCGTCCATTAAAATGCCCAGATTTCGAGCAGCTAGAAATCATATTGGAAAATTGCACGCCAGATTTGAAAATGTTCATTCGCCCACACAACATACAAATGCTGGAAGAACTAATGCAACTAGCAGATGAGTTCGAAACATTGGAACAGGAAAGGAAACAATTCCAACGAGAGGCTCAAAGAGAACGCTCACACATACCAATGGGCGTGCAAAGACGACCAGTTGTGCAAGACAATAGGCATAACACCGTCTGCAGACGCTGCTTAGATGATGAGCCACCAATTCCAGCTCAAAGGCGGAATTTTACGAAAATCCCAACAGGATGGGTACAGAATCCATCTCAAGCATGCAGAAGATGCGGAGGTGCAGGTCATTGGGCTAAGGGAATGCAGCAACAGAAGATTAGAGTTCTGTTGGAATTGCGGGAAAATAGGAAAGCGTTCAATGAATTGTTGCATGCCAGCGGGAAACGCTAATCGGTTCCTGCCTGCAAGGAGCGAGCAGGAGCCGGCAACAACAGCTCCGCGAACCTAATCGGAAAGCTGATAGAGGAAGAAAGCCAACTATCAGCAGAAATTAGGATAGGGGTCATTAGAATGCTGGCCACGGTGGACTCAGGGGGCCACAAGCAGCTTTGTTAGCCAAAAGATAATTGAAAAATTAGCTAGGAAAGATCAGCTAACAAAATCGAAAAAACAGGTGAAGTTGGCAGACGGAGCAGTCAAAGAAATAGAGCAATGGGTCGTTGAAGTACAATTTGGCGTCAAGATAATCAAAATGCCATTTTTAGTATTGCCTAGCGGAATTGATGCGGTGGTTTTAGGGTGGAATTTCATAAAGGAAATGGGAGCCACTATACAATGCGCAGGCCACCAAATTGAAATTCCGCCAATGTGCAGAATAAAAGGGAGGCTGACGGAAAGGATTTCGACAGCAATAGTGACAGATGCACCACAGATAGATGTTGGTGACTTTATGTGGGAAGAACTGGCCGAATTGGCCAAAATAAATGGCACGTCTAAAGTTGGCATGCAGACACAATCACTATGTGTGACGATAAGCCAATAAAACAAAGATATTATCCAAAAAATCCAAAGATGCAAGGTATAATAAATGAAAAAGTTGGAGAATTGATGGCAATGGGATATATAGAACGGTCAAATAGTCCTTACAGTTCACCAATAGTAATGGTGAAAAAGAAACAAACTGGAAAATGGAGGCTATGTGCTGATTTCAGGCAGATAAATGCAAAATCGATAAAAGACGCTTACCCAATGCCGAGAATTGACTATATTTTAGATCAACTGCGCGAAGCAAGATTAATAAGCAGTTTAGATTTAAAAGATGGATATTGGCAGATTCCGCTGGAAATGAACAGCAGAAAGATGACGGCTTTCACAGTTCCAGGAAAAGGATTATATCAATGGAAAGTGATGCCGTTCGGTTTGCACTCAGCATCTGCAACATTCCAACGAGCTTTAGATATGGTCATAGGACCAGAAATGATGCCACACGCGTTCGCGTATCAGGATGACATCATAGTGGTTAGCCGAACAATAGAAGACCACAAAGCTCATTTAAAGGAAGTTTTCCGAAGACTAAAGGCAGCAAATTTAAGGATAAATGCAGAAAAATGCCAGTTCTTCAGAAAAGAGCTAAGATTCCTGGGCCATCGGGTAACAGAACAAGGCATTGGCACAGATCCAGATAAAGTGGCAGCAATAGCTGAATTAAAACCGCCAAAGAACACAAAAGAGTTACGCCAATACCTAGGAGTAGCATCTTGGTACAGACGGTTCGTGCCAAGTTTCGCAACACTTGTACAACCATTAAATTTGCTATTAAAGAAAAAAAGCAAAATGGGTGTGGGAAGGAAAACATCAGGATGCGTTTGACATGGTGAAGCAAAAATTGGTGGCAGATCCAGTGTTGACATGCCCAGATTTTGCAAAAATGTTTGTATTGCAAACTGACGCTAGCAACTACGGCATAGGGGCAATTCTGACTCAAGATACAGAGGAAGGCGAGAGAGTCATATCATACGCCAGCAGAACTCTGAATCCAGCGGAACAAAATTATTCGGCAACAGAAAAGGAATGTCTAGCAATAGTATGGGCTATAAGGAAGTTGAAGCCATTCTTAGAAGGATATCATTTCAAAGTCATTACTGATCACATGGCACTGAAATGGCTGAATAGCATCGAAAGTCCAACAGGGCGAATTGCAAGATGGGCATTGGAATTGCAGCAATATAACTTTGAAATAACTTATCGCAAAGGAAAACTAAATGTTTATCGTAGCAACAAAAATGAACAGTCAGCACAAGGCTGTGAATGGATCGAAAATATGGCCAAAAAAGTAAAAGAAAATCCGCAAAAATATACGGATTATGAAAAAAAAGGAAAATGGGCAGTTATATAGAAATATACCGCATAGGGCAGGGCATGAAGATGTTGTGTCGTGGAAATTATGTGTGCCGAAACAGTTAAGGCAACAAATAATATCAGAAAACCACGACTCTCCAACTGCAGGACACACAGGCAGTAGGAGAACGATTGCCCGAATAGCGGCTAAATATTTCTGGCCAGGCATGCAAAGAGATACACGCGCATATGTCAGCCGCTGTGAAAACTGCATGCGGTATAAACCAAGCCAGCGGCAGGCAGCAGGAAAAATGCTGACACAAGTGCCAGAGGAGCCATGGGCAACAATATGTGCTGATTTCGTTGGACAGAGCTTGTACCAATGAGAAAAGCATCGGCAGAGAATTTGGTTAAAGCATTTAGAGAAAGAGTACTGGCTAGATTTGGCGTCCCAAAAGTAGTAATAACAGATAATGGAGTCCAGTTTGTCAGCAAAGTATTTGAGAAAATGCTGCAGGAATGGGGGACAATACACCAGCTGACAGCGCCATATACGCCGCAAGAAAATCCAACCGAACGAGCGAATAGAAGAGTTAAAACAATGATAGCACAATTCACAGGAGAAGATCAACGGCGATGGGATGAACAATGGCCAGAAATAATGTTGGCAGTAAATTCTAGCGTGTCCGACGTAACGGGATATACGGCGGCATTAATAACGCAGGGAAGAGAGACGAGATTGCCAAGATCCACATTTGACAGGCTAACTATTGGATCAGGCAAACCAAGCCAAGGAGCACTATTTATCAAATGCAGCAGAAGGATTTGCTGCAAAACTTGCACCACGGTATGGTGGGCCGTACAAAGAATTTTTCGTTTAAAAAAAAAAAAAAATATATATATATGTCGCATCACTATTTTTTAATTTACTCGTTAGTTAATCGTAATAACTGTACCATCTCTATTGTAACGATTAAAAAGAAAAGAGAAGCAAAAGGTTACATGTGTAATGTCTTTTTATCCTTTTCATACGTATATCTTCTGTCTCAAGATATCATGTGATTTTCTTGCGAGCCCAACAGATATGTCTGTTCTACGTAGCCTCGGCCTGACAATGGAATAGAGTAAGATAACCATAGTGCTAAGCTCAGATGCGTGCCAATACAGTGTGTATGTATTGGTCTGTCAGATTGGAGAAAGAGAAATTGCTTTCACTTTGGATTGAACTGCGAAACTGAAAGGTAACGGGAAAAATGTCTTGGCCGAGGAAACGTAAGGCACGTGAATTGGACGATAATATGGAGACTGCGCGAGATGACACGGAAACTACGACATATATATATATTAACGGTGCGTTATAACTGGCTCAACTAATAGGAAAAAAATATATACATATATATGTATAAAAATAAATTGGTTGCAGGCATACAATTTATTTTATAGTGCATAAAAAACTGTAATATGGAAAAAAGAAAGAAATAAAAAAAATGTTGACTTTGGCAAGTTAGCAATGGACAAACAAAACGGAAAATAAACACCAATGCTTCTCAAACTGTAAGAGAGCAGAACAGACGGAGGATGCAAACGGATAAGGAGAGGACTCTCTCCTGCGGTACACCAAGTGCGGGAGAGAGGATTCACACATACAGTGTGTGTGTGAAGTACGGATAAAAAGAGAAAAAAACGAGAGCGGGAAGCCGAAGCTGATTAGAGGTGGACGCGGATTAGAGGTTCCGATGGCCCAAGATACGACTGATGAAATCAATCACATTTTAATTTCCATCATGAGCGGTCATCAGAACTTCAACGGAGAGGAGCTAGAGGAGGCAATGCAAATGCTAGCATCGCCGTATGTGTCGGAAGAGGAGTCCGATGGCAAGGAGTCGGTCCCATTGGGGCCGATCACCGTATCGTCATCTCGTCCGACGAAGAAGAGGAAGAGGACGTGGGAGAAAACCAGGAGGAGGAAGTGGAAGGCATTGGAAGCGACGAGGAGGATGAAGATGCCGAGATGGAGGAAGGAAATGGGGGAATGGCCGCAGATAGCGAGGACGAGGGGATTGTACTAAACGATCTGGCGTTCCTACTGGAAGATGTGGAAGTAGAAATTATATGTATATATATATAAATAGATATGCAGAATATACTATGTAATGCTATATAACGTCGTATAATTCATGGAATGGGATAAACATGACATTAATATTTGTTATGTGGAAAAGTTAATGTGATACATTAATGCAGAGCATTAATTATGTATATATAGATACAAAAGATAGAGGGAGGGAATACTTATATAGTTATTAAATTGAATTAATTATAAATTCAGTCTATTTAAGCATATATCAAAAGGGCGGGAAACTAGGAATAAGTCAAACATTGTTAAATAGTATATATGGGTGGATGTTGGCAAAGTTAGAGAGCAAAGATTGTAGCTGAGAGGCGTATGCGTGATTTCACCATGCATAGCAACAGGAGAGTTGCGTTGCGGGATCGGCCGAGAAGGCCGAAGGCAAAAGAAAGCAATGGAAAGTTTTGGGCGGCAAATATTGGCGCGCGGAAAAGTACTGACAACGGTACATAATCCCACCACGCGTCATCCGTGTGTCAAGATGCCTATAAATAGCCACGGCTGAGACACAGGAAGGGAGTTAGAAATTGAAGGAGACGAGCGAAGTGTCACTTGGACCAGCAAGGTGCAAGTGAAATATCAACAAGTGAAGGTTCAACAAGTGAAGTACATAAGCGAGGACAATGAAGTGAAACACAAGTGAAGAAACAAAAGCGAAGGCGTGCCAAGTCAGATCGATAGAAGAATATCCATCTGTATCCTGGCTACAAGTGAAGGTTTAAAGGCAGAATCGTTTTTGGTGGCAAGTAGGAAAACTAGGAGTTATTCCTAGCAGGGTATTAAAAAACTAGGAGCAAATCCTATCAGATCACAAGACTAGGAGCTATTCCTAGCGGATCATAAAAGACTAGGAGTTATTCCTAGCAATATATAAAAGACTAGGAGCTATTCCTAGCAAAGCATTGAAGACTAGGAGCTATTCCTAGCAATTTAGTGAAGACTAGGAGTATTCCTAGCACAGTTAAGGAAGACCAGGAATATTCCTGGCACAGGCAGGTGAAGACTGAGGTATTCCTAGCACAGTTGAGGAATACCAGGAGTATTCCTGGCATAGTGGGAAAACACTAGGAGTATTCCTAGCAGAATAATAGGAGCATAGCAGACGAAAGTGTAGATAGACAAGACCAGGAGTCATCCTGGCAGTAGGAATACCTTGCACAGCCAAACACAATCTGTCGATAAGTTTTCATGCGTGCCAGCGGTGCAGAGTGGAATTCACAATTGCCACAAACACAAAGCTGACAGCCCGTGCAGAAGCTCTCTGGCCATACTAACATCCACCAATCGAATCGACAATAAAATTATAACGTTTTATTAAAAGGAAAACGACTGTATCTTCTCATTTCACCAGCGCACAAAATAAATTTGTTGTGTCGTACCCCTACACCTGAAATCCGGCTCTGCCGCAAGTAAGGACCAAAAAGGATCGTTACAACTGGCGCCCAACGTGCTTAACTGGTGAAAGAGATTTACAAAATTTATTGTTTTCAGCATAAGAGAACAAAAAAGATAACAACGTTATTGTTTTTAGTAAAAGGAAATAAATTGATCAAAGGCCGGCAAAATTACAAAATCATGGATTTACTACATGAAAAAGGAGCATTTGATAAAAACCGGCGAAAAGTGCGGATTCACGCTATCAGGAACTGTAGAAGAAATGCGGAAGCAGTTCGGAGAATGGGTCAACAATCATGAGGACGACCCAGAGTGGCAAACATGGATCAGCTCGCTGGCAGCAAAATATACAAAGGCCGCAAAAGCGATGCCGGTGGGGGAAATTGCAAAATTGGCAATTCCAATATTAACACCGCCAAGATGGGGAAGCGTGGGTGCCCTAGATGGCCCACAAAAACAACAACACACATTATATGAAGAGCCAAGAACAAGTAGAAAAGTTACAGAAAGTAGCAGAGTCGGGCTAATAAATTCTAATAATGAATATCCGAATGTGGCAAAACAAGTGAGGGAATGGACATTTCGTTTCGATGGCAATTCAAAGCCGCTAGAATTCATCGAACAAGTTGAATCAGCAGACATGTATGGACTAGATATCAACATGATTCCAAGGGCAATGCCAGAACTGCTAAAGGACAAAACGTTAAAATGGTACGTGGCCAACAATAAGCATTGGGCATCATGGAGAGATTTTACTGAGGCATTCAAAAAATATTTCTTGCCGAGGGGATATTTTAGCAAACTGGCAGACCACGTAAAAGCCAGAAAACAGCAATGGAATGAGTCATTCAAAGATTTCATGATAGAAATGCAAACTATGATGCGTCCATTAAAATGCCCAGATTTCGAGCAGCTAGAAATCATATTGGAAAATTGCACGCCAGATTTGAAAATGTTCATTCGCCCACACAACATACAAATGCTGGAAGAACTAATGCAACTAGCAGATGAGTTCGAAACATTGGAACAGGAAAGGAAACAATTCCAACGAGAGGCTCAAAGAGAACGCTCACACATACCAATGGGCGTGCAAAGACGACCAGTTGTGCAAGACAATAGGCATAACACCGTCTGCAGACGCTGCTTAGATGATGAGCCACCAATTCCAGCTCAAAGGCGGAATTTTACGAAAATCCCAACAGGATGGGTACAGAATCCATCTCAAGCATGCAGAAGATGCGGAGGTGCAGGTCATTGGGCTAAGGAATGCAGCAACAGAAGATTAGAGTTCTGTTGGAATTGCGGGAAAATAGGAAAGCGTTCAATGAATTGTTGCATGCCAGCGGGAAACGCTAATCGGTTCCTGCCTGCAAGGAGCGAGCAGGAGCCGGCAACAACAGCTCCGCGAACCTAATCGGAAAGCTGATAGAGGAAGAAAGCCAACTATCAGCAGAAATTAGGATAGGGGTCATTAGAATGCTGGCCACGGTGGACTCAGGGGCCACAAGCAGCTTTGTTAGCCAAAAGATAATTGAAAAATTAGCTAGGAAAGATCAGCTAACAAAATCGAAAAAACAGGTGAAGTTGGCAGACGGAGCAGTCAAAGAAATAGAGCAATGGGTCGTTGAAGTACAATTTGGCGTCAAGATAATCAAAATGCCATTTTTAGTATTGCCTAGCGGAATTGATGCGGTGGTTTTAGGGTGGAATTTCATAAAGGAAATGGGAGCCACTATACAATGCGCAGGCCACCAAATTGAAATTCCGCCAATGTGCAGAATAAAAGGGAGGCTGACGGAAAGGATTTCGACAGCAATAGTGACAGATGCACCACAGATAGATGTTGGTGACTTTATGTGGGAAGAACTGGCCGAATTGGCCAAAATAAATGGCACGTCTAAAGTTGGCATGCAGACACAATCACTATGTGTGACGATAAGCCAATAAAACAAAGATATTATCCAAAAAATCCAAAGATGCAAGGTATAATAAATGAAAAAGTTGGAGAATTGATGGCAATGGGATATATAGAACGGTCAAATAGTCCTTACAGTTCACCAATAGTAATGGTGAAAAAGAAACAAACTGGAAAATGGAGGCTATGTGCTGATTTCAGGCAGATAAATGCAAAATCGATAAAAGACGCTTACCCAATGCCGAGAATTGACTATATTTTAGATCAACTGCGCGAAGCAAGATTAATAAGCAGTTTAGATTTGAAAGATGGATATTGGCAGATTCCGCTGGAAATGAACAGCAGAAAGATGACGGCTTTCACAGTTCCAGGAAAAGGATTATATCAATGGAAAGTGATGCCGTTCGGTTTGCACTCAGCATCTGCAACATTCCAACGAGCTTTAGATATGGTCATAGGACCAGAAATGATGCCACACGCGTTCGCGTATCAGGATGACATCATAGTGGTTAGCCGAACAATAGAAGACCACAAAGCTCATTTAAAGGAAGTTTTCCGAAGACTAAAGGCAGCAAATTTAAGGATAAATGCAGAAAAATGCCAGTTCTTCAGAAAAGAGCTAAGATTCCTGGGCCATCGGGTAACAGAACAAGGCATTGGCACAGATCCAGATAAAGTGGCAGCAATAGCTGAATTAAAACCGCCAAAGAACACAAAAGAGTTACGCCAATACCTAGGAGTAGCATCTTGGTACAGACGGTTCGTGCCAAGTTTCGCAACACTTGTACAACCATTAAATTTGCTATTAAAGAAAAAAGCAAAATGGGTGTGGGAAGGAAAACATCAGGATGCGTTTGACATGGTGAAGCAAAAATTGGTGGCAGATCCAGTGTTGACATGCCCAGATTTTGCAAAAATGTTTGTATTGCAAACTGACGCTAGCAACTACGGCATAGGGGCAATTCTGACTCAAGATACAGAGGAAGGCGAGAGAGTCATATCATACGCCAGCAGAACTCTGAATCCAGCGGAACAAAATTATTCGGCAACAGAAAAGGAATGTCTAGCAATAGTATGGGCTATAAGGAAGTTGAAGCCATTCTTAGAAGGATATCATTTCAAAGTCATTACTGATCACATGGCACTGAAATGGCTGAATAGCATCGAAAGTCCAACAGGGCGAATTGCAAGATGGGCATTGGAATTGCAGCAATATGACTTTGAAATAACGTATCGCAAAGGAAAACTAAATGTTTATCGTAGCAACAAAAATGAACAGTCAGCACAAGGCTGTGAATGGATCGAAAATATGGCCAAAAAGTAAAAGAAAATCCGCAAAAATATACGGATTATGAAAAAAAAGGAAAATGGGCAGTTATATAGAAATATACCGCATAGGGCAGGGCATGAAGATGTTGTGTCGTGGAAATTATGTGTGCCGAAACAGTTAAGGCAACAAATAATATCAGAAAACCACGACTCTCCAACTGCAGGACACACAGGCAGTAGGAGAACGATTGCCCGAATAGCGGCTAAATATTTCTGGCCAGGCATGCAAAGAGATACACGCGCATATGTCAGCCGCTGTGAAAACTGCATGCGGTATAAACCAAGCCAGCGGCAGGCAGCAGGAAAAATGCTGACACAAGTGCCAGAGGAGCCATGGGCAACAATATGTGCTGATTTCGTTGGACAGAGCTTGTACCAATGAGAAAAGCATCGGCAGAGAATTTGGTTAAAGCATTTAGAGAAAGAGTACTGGCTAGATTTGGCGATTGATGAAATCAATCACATTTTAATTTCCATCATGAGCGGTCATCAGAACTTCAACGGAGAGGAGCTAGAGGAGGCAATGCAAATGCTAGCATCGCCGTATGTGTCGGACGAGGAGTCCGATGGCGAGGAGCCGGTCCCATTGGGGCCGGTGATCGTCATCTCGTCCGACGAAGAAGAGGAAGAGGACGTGGGAGAAAACCAGGAGGAGGAAGTGGAAGGCATTGGAAGCGACGAGGAGGATGAAGATGCCGAGATGGAGGAAGGAAATGGGGGAATGGCCGCAGAAAGCGAGGACGAGGGGATTGTACTAAACGATCTGGCGTTCCTACTGGAAGATGTGGAAGTAGAAATCCACAGACAAGAAATGATGTGGAATGCGCCCATGGAGGAGGCCGAAGAGCAGATGATGGCAGAGGAGTTGCCAAGGTTGATCCTCAATGAGCCGGTAGCTTATGTAAACATAAGCGATACCGAGGGAGGAAGGCGAGGAGCCGAGTGAATTCGACAGGCCACCGACACCAATGCGGAGGGCAATAAATCAAAATTTCATTGAAGAATTTGTCTGGCGCAGAGACGAGTCGCCGGAGGAGGAGCTGGAGCCCAGCATTGACCAGATGGTGGCAGAGTGGCAACCACGGGCCCCGCAACCACAGCAACAGCAACCACAGCAACAGCAACCACAGCAACAGCGAGACCCAAGGAGGCCAGCATACGAAAGGCAACGGTCTGCGCCGGTCGGCCAACCTCAAGCACCAAGGCCGCAACTTCAACGGCAACGTTCGGTGCGAGTGCCACAAGCACACCAGAGATGGCGGGAAGTGGAGCCCGAAGAGTGGCCAGTTGCGGTGGCCGTGGCCGTTCAGGCGATGGGGGAGGGGCCTAGACAGGCGAGGGTTATGTGGGTGGGGCGGATCCGGTATCGGATCCGTAGTAATAGGAATAGGTTTAGGGTATTTGAAGAATTGGGGGTATAAATTAAGAGAAAATTTTGAAGTTTAGGTTAAGTAGAGTAGGTAGATTAGGAGAAATTTTTGGAAGTTAGTTTAGGTAGGAAAAAAAAAACATGAAGTTTAGGATAAGAAAAAAATATGAAGTTTAGGTTAGTAGATATTTTTAGAATTTAGATTAGGTAGAATAGGAAAAAAAATCTGAAGTTTAGGTTAAGTAGATATAAGTAATATTATAAATATAGTATATACATTGGAAAAGATGCTCACGATCTGCCAAAAAAATTGGAAAAGATGCCTGATGAATCGCCTGATGAAAAGATGCCATAAATTGCCAAAAAAAAAAGATGCGAACCAGGCCAACAAAGAAAAAAAAGGAACATGGGAAAAAATGCTATATAAAAAAAAAGAGGAGGAAGAATTTGGCTCCCGAAGAAAGGGGGGAATGTGAGGAATATATAATATATAATATATATATATATATGTTGTAGCGTCATCGGCTGCTCTATTTAATTGTTCAGTATTTCCCGACATCTTAATTAGTCTCCGAGCGTAGCGAGTTCCTTGCTGCTTGGCGTTCTGTTTCTGACTGAATACCCAGTCTCACTAGCCTCAGCATTACAGTGGATCACACTCGACGTCAGATTCATCTGACGTCCCGCTCAAAGCCAACTATAATTGTTAACCAATAATAAAACTATTCCACAACACTAACGCACCTGCATGACTAAGCAGTCACTACCAAACTTACATGACTCACCGTCAAACTAACACGATAGTCATAACTAACAAAGTTACATGACAGAAGTCACTGTAAAACTGTATGCCCAAGTTACAGACACCATGTTCCACAGAACATAGAAGGTATCAAAGGGTATGCCCAACAATACCCTATCAAATCTCCGACACGGCCATCCTGACGAATACACGTCCTCGTGTCTGTCTATACACCCACTTTATCATTCAAGTCATTTCGTTTACAATTTTACTTATTTAAATCAACCTTGATTTAAATTTGCAACTAAGAATAATTTTTTTTTTTTTTTTTTTTTTTAAACTCTATTTAACCATTAAATAGAATTGATCTTCACATACAACATATCCTCCATTACTTTTGACAAATTATGCAATTTTCAACAACTTTAAAACAAATTAAGCAATTCAACTTACCCTTCTTATTGGCAATATCATTTATCTGTGCAACACTCCAACATCTAACGCGCCACACACCACGACAAAACTATCGTTTTGCGCTTATGCTTGCATTATGACCAATTTTGGAGTCGCTACACCAAACCTTGAATTCATACTGTCTTCTTCAGCATCTTGATCCTCACTGGGCTTCTCTTTACTGTCTCTTTCAACAGTTTAACACCCACAGGTGTTCTCTTTACTGTCTCTTTCACCAGCTTCTTCATACTGTCTCTTTCAACAGCCTTTCTTTACTGTCTCTTTCAACAGCTTCACCATACTGTCTCTTTCAACAGCTTCTCTTTACTGTCTCTTTCAACAGCTTCACCATACTGTCTCTTTCAACAGCTTCTCTTTACTGTCTCTTTCAACAGCTTCACCATACTGTCTCTTTCAACAGCTTCTCTTTATTGTCTCTTTCAACAGCTTCACCATACTGTCTCTTTCAACAGCTTCTCTTTACTGTCTCTTTCAACAGCTTCACCATACTGTCTCTTTCAACAGCTTCTCTTTACTGTCTCTTTCTACAGCTTCACCATACTGTCTCTTTCAACAGCTTCTCTTTACTGTCTCTTTCAACAGCTTCACCATACTGTCTGTTTCAACAGCTTCTCTTTACTGTCTCTGTCAACAGCTTCACCATACTGTCTCTTTCAACAGCTTCTCTTTACTGTCTCTTTCAACAGCTTCTCTTTACTGCCTCTTTCAACAGCTTCCAAATAAATTGGTTCTTTTCTGATGTTAAAAAATATAATGGTTTCATTAAACATGAAAATCCTTCCACAAATTGTCTAAAATAAGACGCTAATCCAATAAATTGTCGTAAAGCAGTTACTGATTGAGGAGGTGGTAAGGCAGTTAACGCTGCAATTTTTAGCGAATTTGCACGAATTTCACCCTCCCTCACTTCATATCCCAAATATTGAACCGCTAATTTAAGGAAAGAAGCCGTTCTAGAGCTTCACTTTTTGTTGTCGCTACTATTAAAACGTCGTCCATATAAACGACCACAAAGGTATTTGCTAGATCTCCCAAAGCTTGCATTACTGCACGTTGAAAAACTGACGGCGCATTTTTAAGGCCAAACGGCATTGCCAAAAATTCATATTGACCATCCGGAGTGACAAAAGCTGTACATTCAACAGAATCCTTATGTAACGGAATTTGATAATACCCACTAGCCATGTCTAAACATAATATTTCGCGCCGTGTAAGCTCGCAATCTGATCCGAAATGAGTGGCAAAGGGTATCTATCTGAAACTGTATTAGAGTTCAACTCTCTGTAATCAACACACAAACGATGTGAGCCATCCTTCTTATTCACCAACATTACAGGACTCGCATATGGTGAACAACTAGGTTTTATAACGTTACTCTCCAACAGCTCATTAATTTTAGATCGGACCAATTCCCTCTCATTTGGGCAAAGCCTATCTCCTTTGAACAAGTTTTCTCGGATCCATTAATTTAATTTTCATTTCCCCTATCTTTGATCTAGAATGAGGAATCCCCTTAATAAAAAACGATGAATATGTTTCCACTAGACTTATTAATGTGTCCTTGTCTTTTCCAACAACATCAGTGTTCAATTCACTAAATTGCTTATCATTTGAACAATGATTTACAATTTTTGCCCTAACAATTTCAAACTTTTCAGGAGCCACTATGACATTGAAGCCATGCGAAAGCACCTCCCGACCAATGACAATGTCATCCTTCAAATACTCATTGCCTACTACGTGAAACAATATTTCGATATTATAACCATCAATCTTAACGTTACTTAAAATTTGCAATGTGCAACAAATGCTATCATGGCCAATGCCTTTTAGCATCACTACATTTTGGATTCTTTTACCAACTAACTTAGCACTTATCTTTTCATTTATGATGGAGCATTCCGATCCAGAATCAAACGTAGTTTTGAAAGTCTCTCCTTGGTGTACCATCTTTCCTTTGGGTCCAACGACGTCACACAGCTGCACTCTTTTCGTCTGCCGCGGATCCTTGCCTTTGTCCGCTTTGAACTTATCACAATGCGTTGAAATATGCCCCAACTCGCCACAAGTAAAACAGGTTACATTGGATTTCCGATGTTGTCCCATTGAACTTCTGCCATTGCGATCCACCATACGAGAACTAGAGATTTGTTATTGTTTCGCTCTGCATTCGGCCATCTTGTGCCCCAATTTTCCACAAAAATTACATTTGATTGCTGTCAATTTTTGTCGCTTCATGTCAGTTGTAGACGCTTGTTCTTGTACAGGATTTTTCCTCTTGTTGAAAGCAAATGCTTTCAGCTCAGTTTGCAGTTCACTTCTTGTACGGACATTGGAAGTAAAAGTCAATCGCTGCAATCTGCTATCGACATTAGCTAACTGAGCAAGCGTAACAGAAACTGCGATTTCTTCCAAATCCATCTTACGCCATTTTGTCATGAGTGACGTCATCATTCGACTAGCAAAGCTCGAAAGACATTCTCCATCTGCCGGACGATTTGACAACATTGAAAGAAACATAGCCGCTGGCGTTTCGGTACTTGAAAACCGCTGAACAAAAAGTTCCTTAAATGCCGGCCACGTTACATCAGGATAGCATATTTGAGACAGCCACTGCGACGCACTGCCTTCCAACGATGCACTTAACGCCATCACCAACACACTGCCTTGGACTGGATTCTCCGTCAAAATTATGTTCGCTGTAGAGCACCAAGCCAATGCATCTGCACCAGCTAGATCCGGGTTGAATTCTGGCAACACCACAGACTTATTTTGCCTTACATCAGGTGCCGTTCCTCGTATAGCTTGCAGCACTTCAATTAAATTTTGGTTTTGAAATTGCATAAGCTCACGCAATTGTCCATCCAGCATTGTAGGTCTAAGGACAGATCCCACTTCTGATGTTGTAGCGTCATCGGCTGCTCTATTTAATTGTTCAGTATTTCCCGACATCTTAATTAGTCTCCGAGCGTAGCGAGTTCCTTGCTGCTTGGCGTTCTGTTTCTGATATACCCAGTCTCACTAGCCTCAGCATTACAGTGGACTACACTCGACGTCAGATTCATCTGACGTCCGGCTTACATGACTCACCGTCAAACTAACACGATAGTCATAACTAACAAAGTTACATGACAGAAGTCACTGTAAAACTGTATGCCCAAGTTACAGACACCATGTTCCACAGAACATAGAAGCTATCAAAGAGTATGCCCAACAATACCCTATCAAATCTCCGACATATATATATATATACCTCACAAATATATAATATATCTATATACATATATACCTCACAAATGCGGCAAAGCATTAAGCCAGATACAGATATACATAAATTTAAGTCGTAAAGGCGGCTAATAATTAAAATAAGGCCCAAAAGGCAATTCAAATTCATCAATGCGCGCGTTTATATGATTGACTCAAACATATAAACGAACCTGGAGGTTCGATCGAACACAAGCAAACGAAAGAAATGTGCGATCGAACCGAAAGTAAAATGCAAACATGTAAATCGCGTGATTTAAATCTGGCAAACATTCACACAAACATAATTACATATGAGAAATGGGCAAAGCAAAGGCCGAATATATGTAACATGCAATGAGAAAAAGATAAGAACTAGTGCATGTAGGCTCGTGTGACGTCACTGAGAGTGCATTACATTGGGAGTGCATAGAACCGCAACAGCGAACACACACACGCACACGTGCGTAAGCACACAGATAGTCGGCTCATGTGTATAGACTAGCGGGGGAGGCGAGGGGGTTGCTTTTCGGTTGTCGGCAACATCAAAGTGAGCGGGCTTACGCATGTGTGGGTGGATTGGGAGCGGGAATGTTGGCATGTAACGGAGAACGGGAGAGGCGGTGTGAAACATGTCCAAAGCAAAGGTTTAAAAGGCGCTGGAGGTATTGGCGCTAAATTTAAATATATAATGATAATATATATATTTATATATATTTATATATATGTATATATATATATAAATAGATAGGCAGAATGTACTATGTAATGCTATATAACGTCGTATAATTCATGGAATGGGATAAACATGACATTAATATTTGTTATGTGGAAAAGTTAATGTGATACATTAATGCAGAGCATTAATTATGTATATATAGATACAAAAGATAAAGGGAGGGATATAGTTATATAGTTATTAAATTGATTTAATTATAAATTCAGTCTATTTAAGCATATATCAAAAGGGCGGGAAACTAGGAATAAGTCAAACATTGTTAAATAGTATATAAGGGTGGATGTTGGCAAAGTTAGAGAGCAAAGATTGTAGCTGAGAGGCGTATGCGTGATTTTACCATGCATAGCAACAGGAGAGTTGCGTTGCGGGATCGGCCGAGAAGGCCGAGGGCAAAAGAAAGCGATGGAAAGTTTTGGGCGGCAAATATTGGCGCGCGGAAAAGTACTGACAACGGTACATAATCCCACCACGCGTCATCCCTGTGCCAAGATGCCTATAAATAGCCACGGCTGAGACACAGGAAGGGAGTTAGAAAGTGAAGGAGACGAGCGAAGTGTACTAAGAGTATTCCTAGCAGAATAATAGGAGCGTAGCAGACGAAAGTGTAGATAGACAAGACCAGGAGTCATCCTGGCAGTAGGAACACTTGCCACAGCCAAAAACAATCTGTCGATAAGTTTTCATGCGTGCCAGCGGTGCAGAGTGGAATTCACAATTGCCACAAACACATAGCTAACAGCCCGTGCAGAAGCTCTCTGGCCATACTAACATCCACCAATCGAATCGACAATAAAATTATAACGTTTTATTAAAAGGAAAAGGACTGTATCTTCTCATTTCACCAGCGCACAAAATAAATTTGTTGTGTCGTACCCCTACACCTGAAATCCGGCTCTGCCGCAAGTAAGGACCAAAAAGGATCGTTACAACTGGCGCCCAACGTGCTTAACTGGTGAAAGAGATTTACAAAATTTATTGTTTTCAGCATAAGAGAACAAAAAGATAACAACGTTATTGTTTTTAGTAAAAGGAAATAAATTGATCAAAGGCCGGCAAAATTACAAAATCATGGATTTACTACATGAAAAAGGAGCATTTGATAAAAACCGGCGAAAAGTGCGGATTCACGCTATCAGGAACTGTAGAAGAAATGCGGAAGCAGTTCGGAGAATGGGTCAACAATCATGAGGACGACCCAGAGTGGCAAACATGGATCAGCTCGCTGGCAGCAAAATATACAAAGGCCGCAAAAGCGATGCCGGTGGGGGAAATTGCAAAATTGGCAATTCCAATATTAACACCGCCAAGATGGGGAAGCGTGGGTGCCCTAGATGGCCCACAAAAACAACAACACACATTATATGAAGAGCCAAGAACAAGTAGAAAAGTTACAGAAAGTAGCAGAGTCGGGCTAATAAATTCTAATAATGAATATCCGAATGTGGCAAAACAAGTGAGGGAATGGACATTTCGTTTCGATGGCAATTCAAAGCCGCTAGAATTTATCGAACAAGTTGAATCAGCAGACATGTATGGACTAGATATCAACATGATTCCAAGGGCAATGCCAGAACTGCTAAAGGACAAAACGTTAAAATGGTACGTGGCCAACAATAAGCATTGGGCATCATGGAGAGATTTTACTGAGGCATTCAAAAAATATTTCTTGCCGAGGGGATATTTTAGCAAACTGGCAGACCAAGTAAAAGCCAGAAAACAGCAATGGAATGAGTCATTCAAAGATTTCATGATAGAAATGCAAACTATGATGCGTCCATTAAAATGCCCAGATTTCGAGCAGCTAGAAATCATATTGGAAAATTGCACGCCAGATTTGAAAATGTTCATTCGCCCACACAACATACAAACGCTGGAAGAACTAATGCAACCAGCAGATGAGTTCGAAACATTGGAACAGGAAAGGAAACAATTCCAACGAGAGGCTCAAAGAGAACGCTCACACATACCAATGGGCGTGCAAAGACGACCAGTTGTGCAAGACAATAGGCATAACACCGTCTGCAGACGCTGCTTAGATGATGAGCCACCAATTCCATCTCAAAGGCGGAATTTTACGAAAATCCCAACAGGATGGGTACAGAATCCATCTCAAGCATGCAGAAGATGCGGAGGTGCAGGTCATTGGGCTAAGGAATGCAGCAACAGAAGATTAGAGTTCTGTTGGAATTGCGGGAAAATAGAAAAGCGTTCAATGAATTGTTGCATGCCAGCGGGAAACGCAAATCGGTTCCTGCCTGCAAGGAGCGAGCAGGAGCCGGCAACAACAGCTCCGCGAACCTAATCGGAAAGCTGATAGAGGAAGAAAGCCAACTATCAGCAGAAATTATGATAGGGGTCATTAGAATGCTGGCCACGGTGGACTCAGGGGCCACAAGCAGCTTTGTTAGCCAAAAGATAATTGAAAAATTAGCTAGGAAAGATCAGCTAACAAAATCGAAAAAACAGGTGAAGTTGGCAGACGGAGCAGTCAAAGAAATAGAGCAATGGGTCGTTGAAGTACAATTTGGCGTCAAGATAATCAAAATGCTATTTTTAGTATTGCCTGGCGGAATTGATGCGGTGGTTTTAGGGTGGAATTTCATAAAGGAAATGGGAGCCACTATACAATGCGCAGGCCACCAAATTGAAATTCCGCCAATGTGCAGAATAAAAGGGAGGCTGACGGAAAGGATTTCGACAGCAATAGTGACAGATGCACCAGAGATAGATGTTGGTGATTTTATGTGCGAAGAACTGGCCGAATTGGCCAAAATAAATGGCACGTCTAAAGTTGGCATGCAGACACAATCACTATGTGTGACGATAAGCCAATAAAACAAAGATATTATCCAAAAAATCCAAAGATGCAAGGTATAATAAATGAAAAAGTTGGAGAATTGATGGCAATGGGATATATAGAACGGTCAAATAGTCCTTACAGTTCACCAATAGTAATGGTGAAAAAGAAACAAACTGGAAAATGGAGGCTATGTGCTGATTTCAGGCAGATAAATGCAAAATCGATAAAAGACGCTTACCCAATGCCGAGAATTGACTATATTTTAGATCAACTGCGCGAAGCAAGATTAATAAGCAGTTTAGATTTAAAAGATGGATATTGGCAGATTCCGCTGGAAATGAACAGCAGAAAGATGACGGCTTTCACAGTTCCAGGAAAAGGATTATATCAATGGAAAGTGATGCCGTTCGGTTTGCACTCAGCATCTGCAACATTCCAACGAGCTTTAGATATGGTCATAGGACCAGAAATGATGCCACACGCGTTCGCGTATCAGGATGACATCATAGTGGTTAGCCGAACAATAGAAGACCACAAAGCTCATTTAAAGGAAGTTTTCCGAAGACTAAAGGCAGCAAATTTAAGGATAAATGCAGAAAAATGCCAGTTCTTCAGAAAAGAGCTAAGATTCCTGGGCCATCGGGTAACAGAACAAGGCATTGGCACAGATCCAGATAAAGTGGCAGCAATAGCTGAATTAAAACCGCCAAAGCACACAAAAGAGTTACGCCAATACCTAGGAGTAGCATCTTGGTACAGACGGTTCGTGCCAAGTTTCGCAACACTTGTACAACCATTAAATTTGCTATTAAAGAAAAAAGCAAAATGGGTGTGGGAAGGAAAACATCAGGATGCGTTTGACATGGTGAAGCAAAAATTGGTGGCAGATCCAGTGTTGACATGCCCAGATTTTGCAAAAATGTTTGTATTGCAAACTGACGCTAGCAACTACGGCATAGGGGCAAAATTCATACGCCAGCAGAACTCTGAATCCAGCGGAACAAAATTATTCGGCAACAGAAAAGGAATGTCTAGCAATAGTATGGGCGATAAGGAAGTTGAAGCCATACTTAGAAGGATATCATTTCAAAGTCATTACTGATCACATGGCACTGAAATGGCTGAATAGCATCGAAAGTCCAACAGGGCGAATTGCAAGATGGGCATTGGAATTGCAGCAATATAACTTTGAAATAACTTATCGCAAAGGAAAACTAAATGTTTATCGTAGCAACAAAAATGAACAGTCAGCACAAAGCTGTGAATGGATCGAAAATATGGCCAAAAAAGTAAAAGAAAATCCGCAAAAATATACGGATTATGAAAAAAAAGGAAAATGGGCAGTTATATAGAAATATACCGCATAGGGCAGGGCATGAAGATGTTGGCAACTAATAATATCAGAAAACCACGACTCTCCAACTGCAGGACACACAGGCAGTAGGAGAACGATTGCCCGAATAGCGGCTAAATATTTCTGGCCAGGCATGCAAAGAGATACACGCGCATATGTCACCCGCTGTGAAAACTGCATGCGGTATAAACCAAGCCAGCGGCAGGCAGCAGGAAAAATGCTGACACAAGTGCCAGAGGAGCCATGGGCAACAATATGTGCTGATTTCGTTGGACAGAGCTTGTACCAATGAGAAAAGCATCAGCAGAGAATTTGGTTAAAGCATTTAGAGAAAGAGTACTGGCTAGATTTGGCGTCCCAAAAGTAGTAATAACAGATAATGGAGTCCAGTTTGTCAGCAAAGTATTTGAGAAAATGCTGCAGGAATGGGGGACAATACACCAGCTGACAGCGCCATATACGCCGCAAGAAAATCCAACCGAACGAGCGAATAGAACAGTTAAAACAATGATAGCACAATTCACAGGAGAAGATCAACGGCGATGGGATGAACAATGGCCAGAAATAATGTTGGCAGTAAATTCTAGCGTGTCCAACGTAACGGGATATACGGCGGCATTAATAACGCAGGGAAGAGAGACGAGATTGCCAGGATCCACATTTGACAGGCTAACTATTGGATCAGGCAAAACAAGCCAAGGAGCACTATTTATCAAATGCAGCAGAAGGATTTGCTGCAAAACTTGCACCACGGTATGGTGGGCCGTACAAAGAATTTTTCGTTTAAAAAAAAAAAAAATATATATATATATATATATATATATTAACGGAGCGTTATAACTGGCTCAACTAATAGGAAAAAAATATGTACATATATATGTATAAAAATAAATTGGTTGCAGGCATACAATTTATTTTATAGTGCATAAAAAACTGTAATATGGAAAAAAGAAAGAAATAAAAAAAATTTTGACTTTGGCGAGTTAGCAATGGACAAACAAAACGGAAAATAAACACCAATGCTTCTCAAACTGTAAGAGAGCAGAACAGACGGAGGATGCAAACGGATAAGGAGAGGACTCTCTCCTGCGGTACACCAAGTGCGGGAGAGAGGATTCACACATACAGTGTGTGTGTGAAGTACGGATAAAAAGAAAAAAAAACGAGAGCGGGAAGCCGAAGCTGATTAGAGGTGGACACGGATTAGAGGTTCCGATGGCCCAAGATACGACTGATGAAATCAATCACATTTTAATTTCCATCATGAGCGGTCATCAGAACTTCAACGGAGAGGAGCTAGAGGAGGCAATGCAAATGCTAGCATCGCCGTATGTGTCGGACGAGGAGTCCGATGGCAAGGAGTCGGTCCCATTGGGGCCGATCACCGGATCGTCATCTCGTCCGACGAAGAAGAGGAAGAGGACGTGGGAGAAAACCAGGAGGAGGAAGTGGAAGGCATTGGAAGCGACGAGGAGGATGAAGATGCCGAGATGGAGGAAGGAAATGGGGGAATGGCCGCAGAAAGCGAGGACGAGGGGATTGTACTAAACGATCTGGCGTTCCTACTGGAAGATGTGGAAGTAGAAATTATATGTATATATATATAAATAGATATGCACAATATACTATGTAATGCTATATAACGTCGTATAATTCATGGAATGGGATAAACATGACATTAATATTTGTTATGTGGAAAAGTTAATGTGATACATTAATGCAGAGCATTAATTATGTATATATAGATACAAAAGATAGAGGGAGGGATATACTTATATAGTTATTAAATTGATTTAATTATAAATTCAGTCTATTTAAGCATATATCAAAAGGGCGGGAAACAAGGAATAAGTCAAACATTGTTAAATAGTATATATGGGTTGGATGTTTGCAAAGTTAGAGAGCAAAGATTGTAGCTGAGAGGCGTATGCGTGATATCACCATGCATAGCAACAGGAGAGTTGCGTTGCGGGATCGGCCGAGAAGGCCGAAGGCAAAAGAAAGCGATGGAAAGTTTTGGGCGGCAAATATTGGCGCGCGGAAAAGTACTGACAACGGTACATAATCCCACCACGCGTCATCCCTGTGTCAAGATGCCTATAAATAGCCACGGCTGAGACACAGGAAGGGAGTTAGAAAGTGAAGGAGACGAGCGAAGTGTCACTTGGACCAGCAAGGTGCAAGTGAAATATCAACAAGTGAAGGTTCAACAAGTGAAGTACATAAGCGAGGACAATGAAGTGAAACACAAGTGAAGAAACAAAAGCGAAGGCGTGCCAAGTCAGATCGATAGAAGGATATCCATCTGTATCCTGGCTACAAGTGAAGGTTTAAAGGCAGAATCGTTTTTGGTGGCAAGTAGGAAAACTAGGAGTTATTCCTAGCAGGGTATTAAAAAACTAGGAGCAAATCCTATCAGATCACAACACTAGGAGCTATTCCTAGCGGATCATAAAAGACTAGGAGTTATTCCTAGCAATATATAAAAGACTAGGAGCTATTCCTAGCAACATATAAAAGACTAGGAGCTATTCCTAGCATCATATAAAGGACTAGGAGCTATTCCTAGCAAAGCATTGAAGACTAGGAGCTATTCCGTATCGTCATCTCGTCCGACGAAGAAGAGGAAGAGGACGTGGGAGAAAACCAGGAGGAGGAAGTGGAAGGCATTGGAAGCGACGAGGAGGATGAAGATGCCGAGATGGAGGAAGGAAATGGGGGAATGGCCGCAGAAAGCGAGGACGAGGGGATTGTACTAAACGATCTGGCGTTCCTACTGGAAGATGTGGAAGTAGAAATTATATGTATATATATATAAATAGATATGCAGAATATACTATGTAATGCTATATAACGTCGTATAATTCATGGAATGGGATAAACATGACATTAATATTTGTTATGTGGAAAAGTTAATGTGATACATTAATGCAGAACATTAATTATGTATATATAGATACAAAAGATAGAGGGAGGGATATACTTATATAGTTATTAAATTGATTTAATTATAAATTCAGTCTATTTAAGCATATATCAAAAGGGCGGGAAACTAGGAATAAGTCAAACATTGTTAAATAGTATATATGGGTGGATGTTGGCAAAGTTAGAGAGCAAAGATTGTAGCTGAGAGGCGTATGCGTGATTTCACCATGCATAGCAACAGGAGAGTTGCGTTGCGGGATCGGCCGAGAAGGCCGATGGAAAGTTTTGGGCGACAAATATTGGCGCGCGGAAAAGTACTGTCAAGATGCCTATAAATAGCCACGGCTGAGACACAGGAATTCAGTTAGAAAGTGAAGGAGACGAGCGAAGTGTCACTTGGACCAGCAAGGTGCAAGTGAAATATCAACAAGTGAAGGTTCAACAAGTGAAGTAAATAAGCGAGGACAACGAAGTGAAACACAAGTGAAGAAACAAAAGCGAAGGCGTGCCAAGTCAGATCGATAGAAGGATATCCATCTGTATCCTGGCTACAAGTGAAGGTTTAAAGGCAGAATCGTTTTTGGTGGCAAGTAGGAAAACTAGGAGTTATTCCTAGCAGGGTATTAAAAAACTAGGAACAAATCCTATCAGATCACAACACTAGGAGCTATTCCTAGCGGATCATAAAAGACTAGGAGTTATTCCTAGCAATATATAAAAGACTAGGAGCTATTCCTAGCAACATATAAAAGACTAGGAGCTATTCCTAGCATCATATAAAGGACTAGGAGCTATTCCTAGCAAAGCATTGAAGACTACGAGCTATTCCTAGCAATTTAGTGAAGACTAGGAGTATTCCTAGCACAGTTAATTAAGACCAGGAGTATTCCTGGCACAGGCAGGTGAAGACTAGGAGTATTCCTAGCACAGTTGAGGAAGACCAGGAGTATTCTTGGCATAGTGGGAAATGACTAGGAGTATTCCTAGCAGAATAATAGGAGCGTAGCAGACGAAAGTGTAGATAGACAAGACCAGGAGTCATCCTGGCAGTAGGAATACCTTCCACAGCCAAACACAATCTGTCGATAAGTTTTCATGCGTGCCAGCGGTGCAGAGTGGAATTCACAATTGCCACAAACACATAGCTAACAGCCCGTGCAGAAGCTCTCTGGCCATACTAACATCCACCAATCGAATCGACAATAAAATTATAACGTTTTATTAAAAGGAAAAGGACTGTATCTTCTCATTTCACCAGCGCACAAAATAAATTTGTTGTGTCGTACCCCTACACCTGAAATCCGGCTCTGCCGCAAGTAAGGACCAAAAAGGATCGTTACAATCCATATCGATATCCATATCGATCCATATCCATATCCAAATCGATATCCATATCGATATCCAAGTCCACATCGATTTTCCTATCGATATCCAAATCGATATCCAAATAGATATCCATATCGATATCCATATCGATATCCATATCCACATCGATATCCATATCGATAAATATCGAAATACATATCAATATCCATATCGATAACCAAATCCATATCGATATCCAAATCGATATCCAAATCGATATCCATATCGATATCCATGTCCACATCGATATTCATATCGATATCCAAATCCATATCAAAATCGATATCCATATCGATATCCATATCCACATCGATATTCATATCGATATCCATATCGATATCCTCATCGATATCCATATCGTTATCTACATCAATATTCCTATCCATATCCATATCGATAAATATCGATATACATATCGATATCCATATCGATAACCAAACCCACATCGATATCCATATCAACCCATATCGATATCCAAATCGATATCCATATCGATATCCATGTCCACATCGATATTCATATCGATATCCTCATCGATATCCATATCGTTATCCATATCAATATTCCTATCCATGTCCATATCGATATCCATATCGATATCCACATCGATAACCATATCGATATCGATATGTGTATCGATATGGATATCGATATGTATACATATAAATATACATATCGATATCCATATCGATAACCAAACCCACATCGATATCCATATCAAACCATATCGATATCCAAATCGATATCCATATCGATATCCATGTCCACATCGATATTCATATCGATATCCTCATCGATATCCATATCGTTATCCATATCAATATTCCTATCCATGTCCATATCGATATCAATATCGATATCCATATCGATAACCATAATTATATCGATATCCATATCGATCCATATCGATATACATATCGGTATGCGTATCAATATTCCTATCCATGTCCATATCGATATCCATATCTATCCATATCGATATTCACATCGATAATTATATCCAAATCGATATCTATATCGATCCATATCGATATCCACATCGATAACCATATTCACATCGATATCGATATGGATCGATATGGATATCGATATGGATCGATATGGATATCGATGTGAATATGGTTATCGATGTGGATATCGATATGGATCGATATAGATATCGATTTGGATATGGTTATCGATGTGAATATCTATATGGATAGATATGGATATCGATATGGACATGGATAGGAATATTGATACGCATACCGATATGTATATCGATATGGATCGATATGGATATCGATATAATTATGGTTATCGATATGGATATCGATATTGATATCGATATGGACATGGATAGGAATATTGATATGGATAACGATATGGATATCGATGAGGATATCGATATGAATATCGATGTGGACATGGATATCGATATGGATATCGATTTGGATATCGATATGGTTTGATATGGATATCGATGTGGGTTTGGTTATCGATATGGATATCGATATGTATATGTATATGTATACATATCGATATCCATATCGATACACATATCGATATCGATATGGTTATCGATGTGGATATCGATATGGATATCGATATGGACATGGATAGGAATATTGATATGGATAACGATATGGATATCGATGAGGATATCGATATGAATATCGATGTGGACATGGATATCGATATGGATATCGATTTGGATATCGATATGGTTTGATATGGATATCGATGTGGGTTTGGTTATCGATATGGATATCGATATTTATCGATATGGATATGGATAGTAATATTGATGTAGATAACGATATGGATATCGATGAGGATATCGATATGGATATCGATATGAATATCGATGTGGATATGGATATCGATATGGATATCGATTTGTATATCGATTTGGATATCGATATGAATATCGATGTGGACATGGATATCGATATGGATATCGATTTGGATATCGATATGGATTTGGTTATCGATATGGATATCGATATGTATATCGATATTTATCGATATGGATATCGACGTGGACATGGATATCGATATGGATATCGATATGGATATCTATTTGGATATCGATTTGGATATCGATAGGAAAATCGATGTGGACATGGATATCGATATGGATATCGATATGGATATCTATTTGGATATCGATTTGGATATCGATAGGAAAATCGATGTGGACATGGATATCGATATGGATATCGATTTGGATATGGATATGGATCGATATGGATATCGATATGGATTGTAACGATCCTTTTTGGTCCTTACTTGCGGCAGAGCCGGATTTCAGGTGTAGGGGTACGACACAACAAATTTATTTTGTGCGCTGGTGAAATGAGAAGATACAGTCGTTTTCCTCTTAATAAAACGTTATAATCTTATTGTCGATTCGATTGGTGGATGTTAGTATGGCCAGAGAGCTTCTGCACGGGCTGTTAGCTATGTGTTTGTGGCAATTGTGAATTCCACTCTGCACCGCTGGCACGCATGAAAACTTATCGACAGATTGTGTTTGGCTGTGGAAGGTATTCCTACTGCCAGGATGACTCCTGGTCTTGTCTATCTACACTTTCGTCTGCTACGCTCCTATTATTCTGCTAGGAATACTCCTAGTCATTTCCCACTATGCCAAGAATACTCCTGGTCTTCCTCAACTGTGCTAGGAATACTCCTAGTCTTCACCTGCCTGTGCCAGGAATACTCCTGGTCTTAATTAACTGTGCTAGGAATACTCCTAGTCTTCACTAAATTGCTAGGAATAGCTCGTAGTCTTCAATGCTTTGCTAGGAATAGCTCCTAGTCCTTTATATGATGCTAGGAATAGCTCCTAGTCTTTTATATGTTGCTAGGAATAGCTCCTAGTCTTTTATATATTGCTAGGAATAACTCCTAGTCTTTTATGATCCGCTAGGAATAGCTCCTAGTGTTGTGATCTGATAGGATTTGTTCCTAGTTTTTTAATACCCTGCTAGGGAATAACTCCTAGTTTTCCTACTTGCCACCAAAAACGATTCTGACTTTAAACCTTCACTTGTAGCCAGGATACAGATGGATATCCTTCTATCGATCTGACTTGGCACGCCTTCGCTTTTGTTTCTTCACTTGTGTTTCACTTCATTGTCCTCGCTTATGTACTTCACTTGTTGAACCTTCACTTGTTGATATTTCACTTGCACCTTGCTGGTCCAAGTGACACTTCGCTCGTCTCCTTCACTTTCTAACTCCCTTCCTGTGTCTCAGCCGTGGCTATTTATAGGCATCTTGACACAGGGATGACGCGTGGTGGGATTATGTACCGTTGTCAGTACTTTTCCGCGCGCCAATATTTGCCGCCCAAAACTTTCCATCGTTTTCTTTTGCCTTCGGCCTTCTCGGCCGATCCCGCAACGCAACTCTCCTGTTGTTATGCATGGTGAAATCACGCATACGCCTCTCAGCTACAATCTTTGCTCTCTAACTTTGCCAACATACACCCATATATACTATTTAACAATGTTTGACTTATTCCTAGTTTCCCGCCCTTTTGATATATGCTTAAATAGACTGAATTTATAATTAAATCAATTTAATAACTATATAAGTGTATCCCTCCCTCTATCTTTTTGTATCTATATATACATAATTAATGCTCTGCATTAATGTATCACATTAACTTTTCCACATAACAAATATTAATGTCATGTTTATCCCATTCCATGAATTATACGACGTTAAATAGCATTACATAGTATATTCTGCATATCTATTTATATATATATACATATAATTTCTACTTCCACATCTTCCAGTAGGAACGCCAGATCGTTTAGTACAATCCCCTCGTCCTCGCTTTCTGCGGCCATTCCCCCATTTCCTTCCTCCATCTCGGCATCTTTATCCTCCTCGTCGCTTCCAATGCCTTCCACTTCCTCCTCCTGGTTTTCTCCCACGTCCTCTTCCTCTTCTTCGTCGGACGAGATGACGATACGGAATAGCTCCTAGTCTTCAATGCTTTGCTAGGAATAGCTCCTAGTCCTTTATATGATGCTAGGAATAGCTCCTAGTCTTTTATATGTTGCTAGGAATAGCTCATCGATATCCATATCAAACCATATCGATATCCAAATCGATATCCATATCGATATCCATGTCCACATCGATATTCATATCGATATCCTCATCGATATCCATATCGTTATCCATATCAATATTCCTATCCATGTCCATATCGATA
Source organism: Drosophila neocordata (assembly GCA_018903615.1). Taxonomy (NCBI): domain Eukaryota; kingdom Metazoa; phylum Arthropoda; class Insecta; order Diptera; family Drosophilidae; genus Drosophila; species Drosophila neocordata. The sequence goes on from JAEIGI010000063.1 coordinate 217,363, forward strand.
TCAATATCGATATCCATATCGATAACCATAATTATATCGATATCCATATCGATCCATATCGATATACATATCGGTATGCGTATCAATATTCCTATCCATGTCCATATCGATATCCATATCTATCCATATCGATATTCACATCGATAACCATATCCAAATCGATATCTATATCGATCCATATCCATATCCACATCGATAACCATATTCACATCGATATCCATATCGATCCATATCGATATCCATATCGATCCATATCGATATACATATCGATATCCATATCGATAACCAAATCTACATCGATATCCATATCGATATCCAAATCGATATCCATATCGATATCCAAATCGATATCCATATCGATCCATATCGATATACATATCATATCCATATCGATAACCAAATCCACATCGATACCCATATCGATCCATTGTAACGATCCTTTTTGGTCCTTACTTGCGGCAGAGCCGGATTTCAGGTGTAATGGTACGACACAACAAATTTATTTTGTGCGCTGGTGAAATGAGAAGATGCAGTTTGTTTTCTTTTAATACAACGTTATAATTTTATTGTCGTTTTGATTGGTGGATGTTAGTATGGCCAGAGAGCTTCTGCATGGGCTGTTAGCTTTGTGTTTGTGGCAATTGTGAAATCCACTCTGCACCGCTGGCACGCATGAAAACTTATCGACAGATTGTTTTTGGCTGTGGCAAGTGTTCCTACTGCCTATCTACACTGTCGTCTGCTACGCTCCTATTATTCTGCTAGGAATACTCCTAGTCTTTTCCCACTATGCCAGGAATACTCCTGGTCTTCCTCAACTGTGCTAGGAATACTCCTAGTCTTCACCTGCCTGTGCCAGGAATACTCCTGGTCTTCCTTAACTGTGCTAGGAATACTCCTAGTCTTCACAAAACTGCTAGGAATAGCTCCTAGTCTTCAATGCTTTGCTAGGAATAGCTCCTAGTCCTTTATATGATGCTAGGAATAGCTCCTAGTCTTTTATATCTTGCTAGGAATAGCTCCTAGTCTTTTAATCTTGCTAGGAATAACTCCTAGTCTTTTTATGATCCGCTAGGAATAGCTCCTTGTCTTGTGATCTGATAGGATTTGCTCCTAGTTTTTAATACTTTGCTAGGAATAACTCCTAGTTTTCCTACTTGCCACCAAAAACGATTCTGACTTTAAATCTTCACTTGTAGCCAGGATACAGATGGATATCCTTCTATCGATCTGACTTGGCACGCCTTCGCTTTTGTTTCTTCACTTGTGTTTCACTTCGATGTCCTCGCTTATGTACTTCACTTATTGAACCTTCACTTGTTGATTTCACTTGCACCTTGCTGGTCCAAGTGACACTTCGCTCCTCTCCTTCACTTTCTAACTCCCTTCCTGTGTCTCAGCCGTGGCTATTTATAGGCATCTTGACACAGGGATGACGCGTGGTGGGATTATGTACCGTTGTCAGTACTTTTCCGCGCGCCAATATTTGCCGCCCAAAACTTTCCATCGCTTTCTTTTGCCTTCGGCCTTCTCGGCCGATCCCGCAACGCAACTCTCCTGTTGCTATGCATGGTGAAATCACGCATACGCCTCTCAGCTACAATCTTTGCTCTCTAACTTTACCAACATCCACCCTTATGTACTATTTAACAATGTTTGACTTATTTCTAGTTTCCCGCCCTTTTGATATATGCTTAAATATACTGAATTTATCATTAAATCAACTTAATAACTATATGACCATATCCCTCCCTTTATCTTTTGTAACGATATATATAATGCTCTGCATTAATGTATTGCCTTAACTTTTCCACATAACAAATATTAATGTTATGTTCATGAATTATACGACGTTATATATCTTTACATAGCATATTCTGCCTATCTATTTATATATATATAGATATATATAAATATATATAAATATATATACTATAATTATATATATTTAAATTTAGCGCCAATAACTCCAGCGCCTTTCAAACCTTTGCTTTGGACATGTTACATACCGCCTCTCCCGTTCTCCGTTACATGCCAACATTCCCGCTCCCAATCCACCCACACATGCGTAAGCCCGCTCACTTTGATGTTGCCGACAACCGAAAAGCAACCCTTCGCCTCCCCCGCTAGTCTATACGCATGAGCCGACTCTCTAAGTCTCGTGCGTCGGTGGCCTACGCACGTGTGCGTGTGTGTGTTCGCTGTTGCGGTTCTATGCACTCCCAATGTAATGCACTCTCAGTGACGTCACACGAGCCTACATGCACTTGTTCTTATCTTTTTCTCATTGCATGTTACATATATTCGGCCTTTGCTTTGCCCATTTCTCATATGTAATTATGTTTGTGTGAATGTTTGCTAGATTTAAATCACGCGATTTACATGTTTGCATTTTACTTTCGGTTCGATCGCACATTTCTTTCGTTTGCTTGTGTTCGATCGAACCTCCAGGTTCGTTTATATGTTTGAGTCAAACATATAAACGCGCGCATAGATGAATTAGAATTTACTTTTTGGGCCAACGCTTATTTTAATTATTAGCCGCTTTTACGACTTATATTTATTTATTCTGTATCTGGCTTAATGCTTTGGCGCATTTGTGAAGTATATATATATTATGTATTTGTGAGGTATATATATATATTATATATTATATATTCCTCACATTCCCCCCTTTCTTCGGGAGCCAAATTCTTCCTCCTCTTTTTTTTTCATATGGCATTTTTTCTGTTCCTTTTTTTTTTCTTTGTTGGCCTGGTTCGCATCTTTTTTTTTTGGCCATTTATGGCATCTTTTCCTTCTTGGCGATTCATCAGGCATCTTTTCCAATTTTTGGCAGATCGTGATCATCTTTTCCACTGTCACCATGCCTTATTTTTGGCATGGGTGGCTCCGACTGCATCTTTTACTTATCTACTATATTTATAATATTACTGACATCTACTTAACCTAAACTTCAGATTATTTTCCTATTCTACCTAATCTAAATTCTAAAATTATCTACTAACCTAAACTTCATATTTTTTTTTCTCTTATCCTAAACTTCATTTTATTTTTCTTTCTACCTAAACTAAATTCAAACAATTTCTCCCAATCTACCTATTCTACTTAACCTAAATTTCACAAATTTCTCTTAATCTAAACCCCCAATTCCTCAAATACTCTAAACCTATTCCTATTGCTACGGATCCGATACCGGATCCGCCCCACCCACATCACCCTCGCCTGTCTTGGCCCCTCCCCCATCGCCTGAACGGCCACGGCCACCGCTACTGGCCACTCTTCGGGCTCCACTTCCCGCCATCTTTGGTGTGCCTGTGGCACTGGCACCGAGCGCTGCCGTTGGAAAGGCGGCCTTGGCGCTTGCGGCTGGCCAACCGGCGCAGAGTGTTGTCGCATATACCCTGGCCGTCTTGGGTCTCGCTGTTCTTGCTGTTGCTGCGGGGCTTGCTGCTGCTGTGGCTGTTGCTGTGGCTGTTGCTGTGGCTGTTGCTGTGGGTCTTGCTGCTGTTGTCGCTGCCATTCTAACAGCTGTTGATAAATTCCCGGCTCCTCCGCTCCGGCTCTCGGTACCCAAAACTCCTCTTCGAATGCTAAACTGGCCGGGCTAACGGCCCGTTGCATTGGACTTGGCGGCCTTTGACGTTCCTCCATCTCCTCATCCTCCTCATCCTCCTCCTCGGTGTCGCTTATCGTGACGTAAGCTACCGGCTCATTATCAAACGGCGGCACTTCTGCCACCCTTGGCACTTCCTCCATGGGCACACCGAATACTAACTCTTGCCAGTGGATCTCCTCTTCCACGTCCTCCAGCAAGAAAGCCAGATCATTTAGGCCGATGCCCTCGTCTTCGCTCACATAGTTTTCTTCCTCTTCCTCGTCGCCGCTTCCAATTCCTTCTACCTCTTCCCGCAGCTCCATCTTCTCCCACGTCCTCTTCCTCTTCCTCGTCGGACGAGATGACGATCACCGGCCCCAATGGGACCGGCTCCTCGCCATCGGACTCCTCGTCCGACACATATGGCGATGCCAGCATCTGCATGGCCTCTTCCCGCTCTTCTTCATTAAAATTTTGATGACTGCTCATGTTGACAATTAAAATGTGATTGACTTCCTCAGTCGTATCTTGGGCCATTGGAACCTCTAATCCGCGTCGCTCTGCTGCTGCGCGTCCAGCTTCGGGTTCCCGCTCTCGTTTTTCTTTTTATCCGTTCTCCACACATACACTGTATGTGTGAATCCTCTCTCCTGCACTTGGTGTACCGCAGGAGAGAGTCCTCTCCTTATCTGTTTGCATCCTCCGTCTATTCCGCTCTCTTACAGTTTGAGAAGCATTGGTGTTTATATTCCATTTTAGTCAACATTTCTATTTATTTCTTTCTTCTTTCTATGTTACAGTTTTACATGCACTGTACAATAAATTGTATGCCTGCAACCAATTTATTTTTATACATATATATGTACAAATTTTTTCTATTAGTTGAGCCAGTTATCACGCTCCATTAATATATATATATATATATATATATTTTTTCCTTTTAAACAAAAAAATTCTTGTTATTGACTTCTGTAGGCCAATGCAATTTCCTTTTTAATTTATGCTGGTTTGTGTTTCTACCGTTCCTTTCCATCTGAAGATCTCCCAGTTGTCCGGCCGGTCCAACTGTTCAAACTTCATTTGGCCGGTTTCCGGTAGACATACTCGCCTGCATATTTATGGCTCATTAGGATCATCTGTTGGCACTTGCTCTGGTTGCACTTTTAGTTCGCTGATGTGTGCCAACCTTGATTTTTTATTTGTGATATGCTGTAGTTTGCATATCACTGGCGAAGTAAATCCTACGACTTTATACGGCCCACCATACCGTGGTGCAAGTTTTGCAGCAAATCCTTCTGCTGCATTTGACAAATAGTGCTCCTTGGCCCAGACTATTTCGCCCACTCGTGGTTTCCATTGCCTTCTTCTTAGATTATAGTGCCTTGATTGATCCTGAGCAGCTTTTTCTAGGTTTCTTCGCACCAATACGCCAATTTCTTTTATCAACTCTTTATTGCCATCTGGCCGTTGGCTTGGTTTGCCTGATCCAATAGTTAGCCTGTCAAATGTGGATCCTGGCAATCTCGGCTCTCTTCCTTGTGTTATTAATGCCGCCGTATATCCCGTTGCGTCGGACACGCTAGAATTTACTGCCAACATTATTTCTGGCCATTGTTCATCCCATCGCCGTTGATCTTCTCCTGTGAATTGTGCTATCATTGTTGTAACCGTTCTATTCGCTCGTTCGGTTGGATTTTCTTGCGGCGTATATGGCGCTGTCAGCTGGTGTATTGTGCCCCATTCCTGCAGCATTTTCTCAAATACTTTGCTGACAAACTGGACTCCATTATCCGTTATTACTACTTTTGGGACGCCAAATCTAGCCAGTACTCTTTCTCTAAATGCTTTAACCAAATTCTCTGCCGATGCTTTTCTCATTGGTACAAGCTCTGTCCATTTTGAGAATCTGTCTACTATAACCAGTAACACCGAGTTTCCATGTTTTGACCTTGGCAGTGGCCCAACGAAATCAGCACATATTGTTGCCCATGGCTCTTCTGGCACTTGTGTCAGCATTTTTCCTGCTGCCTGCTGCTGGCTGGGTTTATATCGCATGCAGTTTTCACAGCGGCTGACATATGCGCGTGCATCTCTTTGCATGCCTGGCCAGAAATATTTAGCCGCTATTCGGGCAATCGTTCTCCTACTGCCTGTGTGTCCTGCAGTTGGAGAGTCGTGGTTTTCTGATATAATTTGTTGCCTTAACTGTTTCGGCACACATAATTTCCACGACACAACATCTTCATGCCCTGCCCTATGCGGTATATTTCTGTATAACTGCCCATTTTCCATTACATAATCCAACTGTTCAAACTTCATTTGGCCGGTTTCCGGTAGACATACTCGCCTGCATATTTATGGCTCATTAGGATCATCTGTTGGCACTTGCTCTGGTTGCACTTTTAGTTCGCTGATGTGTGCCAACCTTGATTTTTTATTTGTGATATGCTGTAGTTTGCATATCACTGGCGAAGTAAATCCTACGACTTTATACGGCCCACCATACCGTGGTGCAAGTTTTGCAGCAAATCCTTCTGCTGCATTTGACAAATAGTGCTCCTTGGCCCAGACTATTTCGCCCACTCGTGGTTTCCATTGCCTTCTTCTTAGATTATAGTGCCTTGATTGATCCTGAGCAGCTTTTTCTAGGTTTCTTCGCACCAAAACGCCAATTTCTTTTATCAACTCTTTATTGCCATCTGGCCGTTGGCTTGGTTTGCCTGATCCAATAGTTAGCCTGTCAAATGTGGATCCTGGCAATCTCGGCTCTCTTCCTTGTGTTATTAATGCCGCCGTATATCCCGTTGCGTCGGACACGCTAGAATTTACTGCCAACATTATTTCTGGCCATTGTTCATCCCATCGCCGTTGATCTTCTCCTGTGAATTGTGCTATCATTGTTGTAACCGTTCTATTCGCTCGTTCGGTTGGATTTTCTTGCGGCGTATATGGCGCTGTCAGCTGGTGTATTGTGCCCCATTCCTGCAGCATTTTCTCAAATACTTTGCTGACAAACTGGACTCCATTATCCGTTATTACTACTTTTGGGACGCCAAATCTAGCCAGTACTCTTTCTCTAAATGCTTTAACCAAATTCTCTGCCGATGCTTTTCTCATTGGTACAAGCTCTGTCCATTTTGAGAATCTGTCTACTATAACCAGTAACACCGAGTTTCCATGTTTTGACCTTGGCAGTGGCCCAACGAAATCAGCACATATTGTTGCCCATGGCTCTTCTGGCACTTGTGTCAGCATTTTTCCTGCTGCCTGCTGCTGGCTGGGTTTATATCGCATGCAGTTTTCACAGCGGCTGACATATGCGCGTGCATCTCTTTGCATGCCTGGCCAGAAATATTTAGCCGCTATTCGGGCAATCGTTCTCCTACTGCCTGTGTGTCCTGCAGTTGGAGAGTCGTGGTTTTCTGATATAATTTGTTGCCTTAACTGTTTCGGCACACATAATTTCCACGACACAACATCTTCATGCCCTGCCCTATGCGGTATATTTCTGTATAACTGCCCATTTTCCATTACATAATCCGTATATTTTTTCGGATTTTCTTTTACTTTCTTGGCCATATTTTTAATCCATTCACAGCTTTATTCTGACTGTTCATTTTTGTTGCTATTATTCTTTATCATTCTGCATGCTTCCAATGGTTGTCTCGACAATGCATCTGCAACGACATTTAGTTTTCCTTTGCGATAAGTTATTTCAAAGTCATATTGCTGCAACTCCAATGCCCATCTTGCAATTCGCCCTGTTGGACTTTCGATGCTATTCAGCCATTTCAGTGCCATGTGATCCGTAACGACTTTGAAATGATATCCTTCTAAGAATGGCTTCAACTTCCTTATAGCCCATACTATTGCTAGACATTCCTTTTCTGTTGCCGAATAATTTTGTTCCGCTGGATTCAGAGTTCTGCTGGCGTATGATATGACTCTCTCGCCTTCCTCTGTATCTTGAGTCAGAATTGCCCCTATGCCGTAGTTGATAGCGTCAGTTTGTAATACAAACATTTTTGCAAAATCTGGGCATGTCAACACTGGATCTGCCACCAATTTTTGTTTGACCATGTCAAAAGCATCCTGATGTTTTTCTTCCCACACCCATTTTGCTTTTTTCTTTAATAGCGAATTTAATGGTTGTACAAGTGTTGCGAAACTTGGCACAAATCGTCTGTACCAAGATGCTACTCCTAGGTATTGGCGTAACTCTTTTGTATTCTTTGGCGGTTTTAATTCAGCTATTGCTGCCACTTTATCTGGATCTGTGCCAATGCCTTGTTCTGTTACCCGATGGCCCAGGAATCTTAGCTCTTTTCTGAAGAACTGGCATTTTTCTGCATTTATCCTTAAATTTGCTGCCATTAGTCTTCGGAAAACTTCCTTTAAATGAGCTTTGTGGTCTTCTATTGTTCGGCTAACCACTATGATGTCATCCTGATACGCAAACGCGTGTGGCATCATTTCTGGCCCTATGACCATATCTAAAGCTCGTTGGAATGTTGCAGATGCTGAGTGCAAACCGAACGGCATCACTTTCCATTGATATAATCCCTTTCCTGGAACTGTGAATGCCGTCATCTTTCTGCTGTTTACTTCCAGCGGAATCTGCCAATATCCATCTTTTAAATCCAAGCTGCTTATGAATCTTGCTTCGCGCAGTTGATCTAAAATATAGTCAATTCTCGGCATTGGATATGCATCTTTTATAGCTTTTGCATTTATCTGCCTAAAATCAACACATAGCCTCCATTTTCCAGTTTCTTTCTTTTTCACCATTACTATTGGTGAACTGTAAGGACTATTTGATCGTTCTATATATCCCATTGCCTTGCATCTTTGGATTCTTTGGATAATACCTTTGTTTTATTGGCTTATCGTCACACATAGTGATTGTGTGCATGCCAACTTTAGACGTGCCATTTATTTTGGCCAATTCGGCCAGTTCTTCGCGCATAAAGTCGCTGACTTCTATTTCTGGTGCATTTGTCACTATTGCTGTCGAAATTCTTTCCGTCAGTCTCCCTTTTATTCTGCACATTGGCGGAATTTCAATTTGGTGCCCTGCGCATTGTATAACGGCTCCCATTTCCTTTATGAAATTCCACCCTAATACCACCGCATCAATTCCGCCAGGCAATACTAAAAATGGCATTTTGATTATCTTGACGCCAAATTGCACTTCAGCGATCCATTGCCAGTCTATTTCTTTGACTGCTCCGTCTGCCAACTTCACTTGCTTTTTCGATTTTGTTAGCTGATCTTTTCTAGCTAATTTTTCAATTATCTTTTGGTTAACAAAGCTGCTTGTGGCCCCTGAATCTACCGTGGCCAGCATTCTAATGCCCCCTATCCTAATTTCTGCTGATAGTTGGCTTTCTTCCTCTATCAGCTTTCCGATTAGGTTCGCGGAGCTGTTGTTGCCGGCTCCTGCTCGCTCCTTGCAGGCAGGAACCGATTTGCGTTTCCCGCTGGCATGCAACAATTCATTGAACGCTTTCCTATTTTTCCGCAATTCCAACAGAACTCTAATCTTCTGTTGCTGCATTCCTTAGCCCAATGACCTGCACCTCCGCATCTTCTGCATGCTTGGGACGGATTCTGTACCCATCCTGTTGGGATTTTCGCAAAATTCCGCCTTTGAGCTGGAATTGGTGGCTCATCATCTAAGCAGCGTCTGCAGACGGTGTTATGCCTATTGTCTTGCACAACTGGTCGTCTTTGCATGCCCATTGGTATGTGTACGCGTTCTTTTTGAGCCTCTCGTTGGAATTGTTTCCTTTCCTGTTCCAATGTTTCGAACTCATCTGCTAGTTGCATCAATTCTTCCAGCGTTTGTATGTTGTGCGGGCGAATGAACATTTTCAAATCTGGCGTGCAATTTTCCAATATGATTTCTAGCTGCTCGAAATCTGGGCATTTTAATGGACGCATCATAGTTTGCATTTCTATCATGAAATCTTTGAATGACTCATTCCATTGCTGTTTTCTGGCTTTTACTTGGTCTGCCAGTTTTTTTTCTTTTAGCAGTTCTGGCATTGCCCTTGGAATCATGTTGATATCTAGTCCATACATGTCTGCTGACCATTCAACTTGTTCGATGAATTCTAGCGGCTTTGAATTGCCATCGAAACGAAATGTCCATTCCCTTACTTGTTTTGCCACTTTAGGATATTCATTATTAGAATTTATTAGCCCGACTCTGCTACTTTCTGTAACTTTTCTACTTGTTCTTGGCTCCTCATATAATGTGTGTTGTTGTCTCTGAGGGCCATCTAGGGCACCCACGCTTCCCCATCTTGGCGGTGTTAATATTGGAATTGCCAATTTTGCAATTTCCCCCACCGGCATCGCTTTTGCGGCCTTTGTATATTTTGCTGCCAGCGAGCTGATCCATGTTTGCCACTCTGGGTCGTCCTCATGGTTGTTGACCCATTCTCCGAACTGTTTGCGCATTTCTTCTACAGTTCCTGCTAGCGTGAATCCGCACTTTTCGCTGGTTTTTATCAAATCCTCCTTTTTCATGTAGTAAATCCATGATTTTGTCATTTTGCCGGCCTTTGATCAATTTATTTCCTTTTTCTAACAAAAAAACCAGTTGTAACGTTGTTTTATTTTTGTTCTCTTATGCAGAAAACAATAAATTTTGTAAATCTCTTTCACCAGTTAAGCACGTTGGGCGCCAGTTGTAACGATCCTTTTTGGTCCTTACTTGCGGCAGAGCCGGATTTCAGGTGTAGGGGTACGACACAACAAATTTATTTTGTGCGCTGGTGAAATGAGAAGATACAGTCGTTTTCCTTTTAATAAAACGTTATAATTTTATTGTCGATTCGATTGGTGGATGTTAGTATGGCCAGAGAGCTTCTGCACGGGCTGTCAGCTTTGTGTTTGTGGCAATTGTGAATTCCACTCTGCACCGCTGGCACGCATGAAAACTTATCGACAGATTGTTTTTGGCTGTGGCAAGTGTTCCTACTGCCAGGATGACTCCTGGTCTTGCCTATCTACACTGTCGTCTGCTACGCTCCTATTGTTCTGCTAGGAATACTCCTAGTCTTTTCCCACTATGCCAGGAATACTCCTGGTCTTCCTCAACTGTGCTAGGAATACTCCTAGTCTTCACAAAACTGCTAGGAATAGCTCCTAGTCTTCAATGCTTTGCTAGGAATAGCTCCTAGTCCTTTATATGATGCTAGGAATAGCTCCTAGTCTTTTATATCTTGCTAGGAATAGCTCCTAGTCTTTTAATCTTGCTAGTAATAACTCCTAGTCTTTTATGATCCGCTAGGAATAGCTCCTAGTGTTGTGATCTGATAGGATTTGCTCCTAGTTTTTTAATACCCTGCTAGGAATAACTCCTAGTTTTCCTACTTGCCACCAAAAACGATTCTGCCTTTAAACCTTCACTTGTAGCCAGGATACAGATGGATATCCTTCTATCGATCTGACTTGGCACGCCTTCGCTTTTGTTTCTTCACTTGTGTTTCACTTCATTGTGCTCGCTTATGTACTTCACTTGTTGAACCTTCACTTGTTGATATTTCACTTGCACCTTACTGGTCCAAGTGACACTTCGCTTGTTCCCTTCGCTTTCCAACTGATGATCCCTGTGTCTCAGCCGTGGCTATTTATAGGCATCTTGACCCAGGGATGACGCGTGGTGGGATTACGTACCGTTGCCAGTACTTTTCCGCGCGCCAACTTTTGCCGCCCAAAACTTTCCATCACTTTCTTTTGTCTTCGGCCTTCTCGGCCGATCCCGCAACGCAACTCTCCTGTTGCTATGCATGGTGAAATCACGCATACGCGTCTCAGCTACAATCTTTGCTCTCTAACTTTACCAACATCCACCCTTATGTACTATTTAACAATGTTTGACTTATTTCTAGTTTCCCGCCCTTTTGATATATGCTTAAATATACTGAATTTATCATTAAATCAACTTAATAACTATATGACCATATCCCTCCCTTTATCTTTTGTAACGATATATATATAATTAATGCTCTGCATTTATGTATTGCCTTAACTTTTCCACATAACAAATATTAATGTTATGTTCATGAATTATACGACGTTATATATCTTTACATAGCATATTCTGCCTATCTATTTATATATATATACATATATATTAATATATATAAATATATATACTATCATTATATATATTTAAATTTAGCGCCAATACCTCCAGCGCCTTTCAAACCTTTGCTTTGGACATGTTACATACCGCCTCTCCCGTTCTCCGTTACATGCCAACATTCCCGCTCCCAATCCACCCACACATGCGTAAGCCCGCTCACTTTGATGTTGCCGACAACCGTAAAGCAACCCTTCGCCTCCCCCGCTAGTCTATACGCATGAGCCGACTCTCTAAGTCTCGTGCGTCGGTGGCTTACGCACGTGTGCGTGTGTGTGTTCGCTGTTGCGGTTCTATGCACTCCCAATGTAATGCACTCTCAGTGACGTCACACGAGCCTACATGCACTTGTTCTTATTTTTTTCTCATTGCATGTTACATATATTCGGCCTTTGCTTTGCCCATTTCTCATATGTAATTATGTTTGTGTGAATGTTTGCCAGATTTAAATCACGCGATTTACATGTTTGCATTTTACTTTCGGTTCGATCGCACATTTATTTCGTTTGCTTGTGTTCGATCGAACCTCCAGGTTCGTTTATATGTTTGAGTCAAACATATAAACGCGCGCATAGATGAATTTGAATTTACTTTTTGGGCCAACGCTTATTTTAATTATTAGCCGCTTTTACGACTTATATTTATTTATTCTGTATCTGGCTTAATGCTTTGCCGCATTTGTGAAGTATATATATATTATGTATTTGTGAGGTATATATATATATTATATATTATATATTCCTCACACCATATCAATATCCGAATCGATATCCATATCGATATCCATGTCCACGTCGATATTCATATCGATATCCAAATCGATATTCATATCGATATCCAAATCGATATTCATATCGATATCCAAATCGATATCCAAATCGATATCCAAATCGATATCCATATCGATATCCATGTCCACATCGATATCCATATCGATTTTCATATCGATATTCATATTGATATCCATATCGATATCCTCATCGATATCCATATCGATATCTATATCTATCCATATCGATATCCATATCGATAACCATATCCACATCGATATCCATATCGATAACTATATTCACCTCGATATCTATATCAAACCATATCGATATCCATATCGATATCCATAGCGATATCCATATCGATCCATATCGATATCCATATCGATCCATATCGATATCCATATCGATATTCATATCGATAACCAAATCCACATCGATATCCATATCGATCCATATCGATATCCGCATCGATATCCATATCGATATCCATATCCACATCGATATTCATATCGTTATCCATATCAATATTCTTATCCATGTCCATATCGATATCCACAACGATAACCATATCCATATCGATATCTATATCGATCCATATCGATATCCATATCGATAACCACATTCACATCAATATGCATATCGATCCATATCGATATCCATATCGATATCCATATCGATATCCATATCGATATCCGTGTCCACATCGATATCTATATCGATATCCGTGTCCACATCGATATCTATATCGATATCCATATCGATCTATATCAATATACATATCGATATCCATATCGATAACCAAATACACATCGATATCCATATATCGATATCCAAATCGATATCCATATCGATATCCATGTCCACATCGATATTCATATCCATGTCCACATCGATATTCATATCGATATCCATATCGATATCGATATCCATATCGATATCCATATCCATATCCATATCGATATCCATATCGGTAACCATACCCATATCGATATCTATATTGATCCATGTCGATATCCATTTCGATAACCATATTCACATTGATATCCATATCGATCCATTTCGATATCCATATCGATCCATATCGATAACCATATCCACATCGATATCCATATCGATCCGTATCGATATTCATATCGATAACCATATTCACATCGATATCTATATCGATATCCATATCGATCCATATCGACATCCATATCGATCCATATCGATATCCATATCGATCCATATCGATATTCATATCGATAACCAAATCCACATCGATATCCATATCGATCCATATCGATATCCGCATCGATATCTATATCGATATCCATATCCACATCGATATTCATATCGATATCCATATTCACATCGATATTCATATCGTTATCCATATCAATATTCTTATCCATGTTCATATCGATATCCACATCGATAACCATATCCATATCGATATCTATATCGATCCATATCGATATCCATATCGATAACCACATTCACATCGATATGCATATCGATCCGTATCGATATTCATATCGATAACCATATTCACATCGATATCTATATCGATATCCATATCGATCTATATCGATATACATATCGATATCCATATCGATAACCAAATCCACATCGATATCCATATATCGATATCCAAATCGATATCCATATCGATATCCATGTCCACATCGATATTCATATCCATGTCCACATCGATATTCATATCGATATCCATATCGATATCCATATCCATATCCATATCGATATCCATATCGGTAACCATACCCATATCGATATCCATATCGATCCATATCGATATCCATATCGATCCATATCTATATCCATATCGATCCATATCGATATTCACATCGATAAGCAAATCCACATCGATATCCATATCGATCCATATCGATATCCGCATCGATATCCATATCGATATCCATATCCACATCGATATTCATATCGATATCCATATCCACATCGATATTCATATCGTTATCCATATCAATATTCTTATCCATGTTCATATCGATATCCACATCGATAACCATATCCATATCGATATCTATATCGATCCATAACGATATCCATATCGATAACCACATTCACATTAATATGCATATCGATCCATATCGATATCCATATCGATAACCAATTGCACATCGATATCCATATCGATCCATATCGATATCCAAATCGATATCGATATCGATATCCATGTCCACATCGATATTCATATCGATATCCATATCGATATAAATATCGATATCCATATCTATATCCATATCGATATCCATCTCGGTAACCATATCCATATCGATATCTATATTGATCCATATCGATATCCATATCGATAACCATATTCACATCGATATCCATATCGATATCCATATCGATAACATATCCACATCGATATCCATATCGATCCGTATCGATATCCATATCGATAACCATATTCACATCGATATCTATATCGATATCCATATCGATCCATATCGATCCATATCGATATCCATATCGATAGCCAAATCCACATCGATATTCATATCGATCCATATCGATATCCGCATCGATATCCATATCGATATCCATATTCACATCGGTATTCATATCGATATCCATATCCACATCGATATTCATATCGTTATCCATATCAATATTCCTATCTAACCATCTTCCTAACCATATCCATATCGATATCTATATCGATCCATACCGATATCCATATCGATAACCACATTCACATCGATATCAATATCGATCCATATCGATATCCATATCGATATTCATATCGATATCCATGTCGATATTCGTATCCATGTCCATATCGATATCCACAACGATAACCATATCCATATCGATATCTATATCGATCCATATCGATATCCATATCGATAACCACATTCACATCGATATGCATATCGATCCATATCGATATCCATGTCCACATCGATATCTATATCGATATCCATATCGAACTATATCGATATCCATATCGAACTATATCGATATACATATCGATATCCATATCGATAACCAAATCCACATCGATATCCATATCGATCCATATCGATATCCAAATCGATATCCATATCGATATCCATGTCCACATCGCTATTCATATCGATATCCATATCGATATCCATATCGATATCCATATCCATATCGATATCCATATCGGTAACCATATCCATATCGATATCTATATTGATCCATATCGATATCCATTTCGATAACCATATTCACATCGATATCTATATCGATATCCATTTCGATCCATATCGATATCCATATCGATAACCATATCCACATCGATATCCATAGCGATCCGTATCGATATTCATATCGATAACCATATTCACATCGACATCTATATCGATCCATATCGATATCCATATCGATTCATATCGATATCTATATCGATCCATAGCGATATCCATATCGATATTCATATCGATAACCATATCCACATCGATATCCATATCGTTCCGTATCGATATTCATATCGATAACCCTATTCACATCGACATCTATATCTATATCCATATCGATCCATTTCGATATCCATATCGATCCATATCGATATCCATATCGATATTCATATCGATAACCAAATCCACATCGATATTCATATCGATATCCATATCCACATTGATATTCATATCGATATCCATATCCACATCGATATTCATATCGTTATCCATATCAATATTCTTATCCATTCATATCCATATCGATATCCACATCGATAACCACATCCATATCGATATCTATATCGATCCATATCGATATCCATATCGATATCCATATCGATATCCATATCGATAGTCAAATCCACATCGATGTCCATATCGATCCATATCGATATCCGCATCGATATCCATATCGATATCCATATCCACATCCAAATCGATATTCATATCGATATCCATATCCACATCGATATTCATATCGATATCCATATCCACATCGATATTCATATCGTTATCCATATCAATATTCCTATCCATGTCCATATCGATAACCATATCCATATCGATATCTATATCGATCTATATCGATATCCATATCGATAACCACACTCACATCGATATCCATATCGATCCATATCGATATTCATATCGACATCCATATCGATATCCATATCGATCCACATCGATATCCATATCGATCCACATCGATATCCATATCGATCCACATCGATATCCATATCGATCCATATCTATATCCATATCGATAACCATATCAATATCCATATCGATATTCATATCGATATCCATGTCGATATACAATATCGATATCCATATCCACATCGATATTCATATCGATATCGATATCCGCATCGATGTCCATATCCACATCGATATTCATATCGATATCCATATCCACATCGTTATTCATATCGTTATCCCTATCAATATTCCTATCCATGTCCATATCGATATCCTCATCGATAACCATATCCATATCGATATCTATATCGATCCATATCGATATCCATATCGATAACCACATTCACATCGATATGCATATCGATCCATATCGATATCCATATCGATATCCATATCCATATGCATATCGATATCCATATCGATATCCATATCGATATCCATATCGATATCCATATCGATATCCATATCGATCCACATCGATATCCATATCGATCCATATCGATATCCATATCGATATCCATATCGATATCCATATTGATATCCATGTCGATATCCATATCGATATCCATATCCACATCGATATTCATAGCGATATCCATATCGTTATCCTCATCGATATCCATATCGTTATCCATAACAATATTCCTATCCATGTCCATATCGATATCCTCATCGATAACCATATCCATATCGATATCTATATCGATCCATATCGATATCCATATCGATAACCACATTCACATCGATATGCATATCGATCCATATCGATATCCATATCGATATCCATATCGATATGCATATCGATATCCATATCGATATCCATATCGATATCCATATCGATATCCATATCGATATGCATATCGATATCCATATCGATATCCATATCGATATCCATATCGATATCCATATCGATATCCATATCAATATCCATATCGATATCCATATCGATATCCATATCGATCCACATCGATATCCATATCGATCCATATCGATATCCATATCGATATCCATATCTATATCCATATCGATATCCATCTCGGTAACCATATCCATATCGATATCTATATTGATCCATATCGATATCCATATCGATAACCATATTCACATCGATATCCATATCGATATCCATATCGATAACATATCCACATCGATATCCATATCGATCCGTATCGATATCCATATCGATAACCATATTCACATCGATATCTATATCGATATCCATATCGATCCATATCGATATCCATATCGATAGCCAAATCCACATCGATATTCATATCGATCCATATCGATATCCGCATCGATATCCATATCGATATCCATATTCACATCGGTATTCATATCGATATCCATATCCACATCGATATTCATATCGTTATCCATATCAATATTCCTATCTAACCATCTTCCTAACCATATCCATATCGATATCTATATCGATCCATACCGATATCCATATCGATAACCACATTCACATCGATATCCATATCGATCCATATCGATATCCATATCGATATTCATATCGATATCCATGTCGATATTCATATCGATATCCATGTCGATATCCATATCGATATCCATATCCACATCGATATCCATATCGATCCATGTCGATATCCGCATGGATATCCATATCGATATCCATATCCACATTCTTATCCATGTCCATATCCATATCCACATCGATATTTATATCGTTATCCATATCAATATTCGTATCCATGTCCATATCGATATCCACAACGATAACCATATCCATATCGATATCTATATCGATCCATATCGATATCCATATCGATAACCACATTCACATCGATATGCATATCGATCCGTATCGATATTCATATCGATAACCCTATTCACATCGACATCTATATCTATATCCATATCGATCCATTTCGATATCCATATCGATCCATATCGATATCCATATCGATATTCATATCGATAACCAAATCCACATCGATATTCATATCGATATCCATATCCACATTGATATTCATATCGATATCCATATCCACATCGATATTCATATCGTTATCCATATCAATATTCTTATCCATTCATATCCATATCGATATCCACATCGATAACCACATCCATATCGATATCTATATCGATCCATATCGATATCCATATCGATATCCATATCGAAAGCCAAATCCAAATCGATATCAATATCGATCCATATCGATATCCGCATCGATATCCATATCGATATCCATATCCACATCCACATCGATATTCATATCGATATCCATATCCATATCGATATCCATATCGATATCCATATCGATATCCATATCGATATCCATATCGATATCCATATCCATATGCATATCGATATCCATATCGATATCCATATCGATATCCATATCGATATCCATATCGATCCACATCGATATCCATATCGATCCACATCGATATCCATATCGATCCATATCGATATCCATATCGATATCCATATCGATATCCATATTGATATCCATGTCGATATCCATATCGATATCCATATCCACATCGATATTCATAGCGATATCCATATCGTTATCCTCATCGATATCCATATCGTTATCCATATCAATATTATCTATCCTATCGATGTCCATATCGATATCCTCATCGATAACCATATCCATATCGATATCTATATCGATCCATATCGATATCCATATCGATAACCACATTCACATCGATATGCATATCGATCCATATCGATATCCATATCGATATCCATATCGATTCACATCGATATGCATATCGATCCATATCGATATCCATATCGATATTCATATCGATATCCATATCAATATGCATATCGATATCCATATCGATATCCATATCGATATCCATATCGATATCCATATCGATATCCATATCGATATCCATATCCATATGCATATCGATATCCATATCGATATCCATATCGATATCCATATCGATATCCATATCGATATCCATATCGATATCCATATCGATCCACATCGATATCCATATCGATCCATATCGATATCCATATCGATATCCATATCGATATCCATATTGATATCCATGTCGATATCCATATCGATATCCATATCCACATCGATATTCATAGCGATATCCATATCGTTATCCTCATCGATATCCATATCGTTATCCATATCAATATTCCTATCCATGTCCATATCGATATCCTCATCGATAACCATATCCATATCGATATCTATATCGATCCATATCGATATCCATATCGATAACCACATTCACATCGATATGCATATCGATCCATATCGATATCCATATCGATATCCATATCGATGTCCATATCGATAACCACATTCACATCGATATGCATATCGATCCATATCGATATCCATATCGATGTTTATATCGATATCCATATCGATATGCATATCGATATCCATATCGATATCCATATCGATATCCATATCGATATCCATATCGATATCCATATCGATATCCATATCGATATCCATATCGATATCCATATCGATATCCCTATCGATATCCATATCGATATCCATATCGATATCCATATCGATATCCATATCGATCCACATCGATATCCATATCGATCCATATCGATATCCATATCGATATCCATATCGATATCCATATTGATATCCATGTCGATATCCATATCGATATCCATATCCACATCGATATTCATATCGATATCCATATCGATATCCTCATCGATATCCATATCGTTATCCATATCAATATTCCTATCCATGTCCATATCGATATCCATATCGATATCCATATCCATATGCATATCGATATCCATATCGATATCCATATCGATATCCATATCGATATCCATATCGATATCCATATCGATCCACATCGATATCCATATCGATCCATATCGATATCCATATCGATATCCATATCGATATCCATATTGATATCCCTGTCGATATCCATATCGATATCCATATCCACATCGATATTCATAGCGATATCCATATCGTTATCCTCATCGATATCCATATCGATATCCATATCCACATCGATATTCATATCGATATCCATATCCACATCGATATTCATATCGTTATCCATATCAATATTCCTATCCATGTCCATATCGATAACCATATCCACATCGATATCTATATCGATCCATATCGATATCCATATCGATAACCACATTCACATCGATATCCATATCGATCCATAACGATATCCATATCGATATCCATATCAATATCCATATCGATCCACATCGATATCCATATCGATTCCACATCGATATCCATATCGATCCATATCGATATCCAAATCGATATCCATATCGATATAAATATCGATATCCATATCTATATCCATATCGATATCCATATCGGTAAACATATCCATATCGATATCTATATTGATCCATATCGATATCCATATCGATAACCATATTCACATCGATATCCATATCGATATCCATATCGATAACCATATCCACATCGATATCCATATCGATCCGATCGATATCCATATCGATAACCATATTCACATCGATATCTATATCGACATCCATATCGATCCATATCGATAGCCAAATCCACATCGATATCCATATCGATATCCGCATCGATATCCATATTCACATCGATATTCATATCGATATCCATATCCACATCGATATTCATATCGTTATCCATATCAATATTCCCATCCATGTCCATATCGATAACCATATCCATATCGATATCTATATACCACATTCACATCGATATCCATATCGATCCATATCGATATCCATATCGATCCACATCGATATCCATATCGATCCATATCGATATCCATATCGATAACCACATTCACATCGATATCCATATCGATAACCACATTCACATCGATATCCATATCGATAACCATATCCACATCGATATCCATATCGATCCGTATCGATTTTCATATCGATAACCATATTCACATCGACATCTATATCGATATCCATATCGATCCATATCGATATCCATATCGATCCATATCGATCCATAGCGATATCCATATCGATATTCATATCGATAACCATATCCACATTGATATCCATATCGATCCGTATCGATATTCATATCGATAACCATATTCACATCGACATCTAAATCGATATCCATATCGATATCCATATCGATCCATATCGATATCCATATCGATCCATAGCGATATCCATACCGATATACATATCGATATTCATATCGATATCCATATCCACATCAATATTCATATCGATATCCATATCCACATCGATATTCATATCGTTATCCATATCAATATTCTTATCCATTCATATCCATATCGATATCCACATCGATAACCACATCCATATCGATATCTATATCGATCCATATCGATATCCATATCGATATCCATATCGATATCCATATCGATATCCATGTCCACATTGATATCTATATCGATATCCATATCGATCTATATCGATATACATATCGATATCCATATCGATAGCCAAATCCACATCGATATCCATATCGATCCATATCGATATCCGCATCGATATCCATATCGATATCCATATCCACATCGATATTCATATCGATATCCATATCCATGTCGATATTCATATCGTTATCCATATCAATATTCCTATCCATGTCCATATCGATAACCATATCCATATCGATATCTATATCGATCTATATCGATATTTATATCGATAACCACATTCACATCGATATGCATATCGATCCAAATCGATATCCATATCGATATCCATATCGATATCCATATCGATATGCATATCGATATCCATATCGATATCCATATCGATATCCATATCGATATCCATATCGATATCCATATCGATATCCATGTCGATATCCATATCGATATCCATATCGATATCCATATCGATATCCATATCGATATCCATATCGATATCCATATCGATATCCATATCGATATCCATATCGATCCACATCGATATCCATATCGATCCATATCGATATCCGTATCGATATCCATATCGATATCCATATTGATATCCATGTCGATATCCATATCGATATCCATATCCACATCGATACTCATATCGATATCCATATCGATATCCTCATCGATATCCATATCGTTATCCATATCAATATTCCTATCCATGTCCATATCGATATCCATATCGATATCCTCATCGATAACTATATCCATATCGATATCTATATCGATCCATGTCGATATGCATATCGATCCATATCGATATGCATATCGATCCATATCGATATCCATATCGATATCCATGTCCACATCGATATCTATATCGACATCCATATCGATCTATATCGATATACATATCGATATCCATATCGATAACCAAATCCACATCGATATCCATATCGATCCATATCGATAACCAAATCGATATCCATATCGATATCCATGTCCACATCGATATTCATATCGATATCAATATCGATATCAATATCGATATCCATATCGATATCCATATCGGTAACCATATCCATATCGATATCTATATTGATCCATATCGATATCCATATCGATCCATATCGATATCCATATCGATAACCATATCCACATCGATATCCATATCGATCCGTATCGATATCCATATCGATAACCATATTCACATCGATATCTATATCGATATCCATATCGATCCATATCGATATTTGCATCGATATCCATATCGATATCCATATCCACATCGATATTCATATCGATATCCATATCCACATCGATATTCATATCGTTATCCATATCAATATTCGTATCCATGTCCTAATCGATAACCATATCCACATCGATATCTATATCGATCCATATCGATATCCATATCGATAACCACATTTACATCGATATCCATATCGATCCATATCGATATCCATATCGATATCCATATCAATATCCATATCGATCCACATCGATATCCACATCGATCCACATCGATATCCATATCGATCCATATCGATATCCATATGGATATTCATATCGATATCCATATCGATCCATATCGATATCCATATCGATAACCATATCGATATCCACATCGATATTCATATCGATATCCATATCGATATCCGCATCGATGTCCATATCCACATCGATATTCATATCGATATTCATATCCACATCGATATTCATATCGATCCGTATCGATATCCATATCGATACATATTCACATCGATATCCATATCGATCCATATCGATATCCATATCCACATCGATATTCATAGCGATATCCATATCGATATCCGCATCGATATCCATATCCACATCGATATCCATATCGATAACCATATCGATATCCAAATCGATATTCATATCCATATCGATATTCATATCGATATCCATGTCGATATCCATATCGATATCCATATCCACATCGATATCCATATCCACATCGACATTCATATCGTTATCCCTATCAATATTCCTATCCATGTCCATATCGATATCCTCATCGATAACCATATCCATATCGATATCTATATCGATCCATATCGATATCCATATCGATAACCACATTCACATCGATATGCATATCGATCCATATCGATATCCATATCGATATCCTCATCGATATCCATATCGTTATCCATATCAATATTCCTATCCATGTCCATATCGATATCCATATCGATATCCTCATTGATAACTATATCCATATCGATATCTATATCGATCCATATCGATATCCACATCGATCCATATCGATATCCATATCGATATCTATATCGATATCCATATCGATATCCATGTCGATATCCATATCGATATCCATATCCACATCGATATTCATATCGATATCCTCATCGATATCCATATCGATATCCGCATCGATGTCCATATCCACATCGATATTCATATCGATATCCATATCCACATCGATATTCATATCGATCCGTATCGATATCCATATCGATAACTATATTCACATCGATATCCATATCGATCCATATCGATATCCATATCGATATCCATATCCACATCGATATTCATATCGATATCCATATCGATATCCGCATCGATATCCATATACACATCGATATCCATATCGATAACCATATCGATATCCATATCGATATTCATATCCATATCGATATTCATATCGATATCCATGTCGATATCCATATCGATATCCATATCCACATCGATATCCATATCCACATCGACATTCATATCGTTATCCCTATCAATATTCCTATCCATGTCCATATCGATATCCTCATCGATATCTATATCGATCCATATCGATATCCATATCGATAACCACATTCACATCGATATGCATATCGATCCATATCGATATCCATATCGATCCATATCGATATTCATATCGATATCCATATCGATATCCTCATCGATATCCATTTCGTTATCCATATCAATATTCCTATCCATGTCCATATCGATATCCGCATCGATATCCATATCCACATCGATATCCATATCGATAACCATATCGATATCCATATCGATATTCATATCCATATCGATATTCATATCGATATCCATGTCGATATCCATATCGATATCCATATCCACATCGATATCCATATCCACATCGACATTCATATCGTTATCCCTATCAATATTCCTATCCATGTCCATATCGATATCCTCATCGATATCTATATCGATCCATATCGATATCCATATCGATAACCACATTCACATCGATATGCATATCGATCCATATCGATATCCATATCGATCCATATCGATATCCACATCGATCCATATCGATATCCATATCGATATCTATATCGATATCCATATCGATATCCATGTCGATATCCATATCGATATCCATATCCACATCGATATTCATATCGATATCCTCATCAATATCCATATCGTTATCCATATCAATATTCCTATCCATGTCCATATCGATATCCATATCGATATCCACATCGATAGCCATATCCATATCGATATCTATATCGATCCATATCGATATCCACATCGATAACCATATTCACATCGATATCCATATCGATCCATATCGATATCCATATCGATATCCATATCGATATCCATATCGGTATCCATATCCATCCATATCGATATACATATCGATATCCATATCGATAACCAAGACCAAATCGATATCCATATCGATCCATATCGATATCCAAATCGATATCCATATCGATATCCACATCCATATCGACATTCATATCGATATCCATATCGATATCCTCATCGATATCCAAATCGTTATCCATATCAATATTCCTATCCATGTCCATATCGATATCCATGTCGATATCCATATCGCTAACCATATCCATATCGATATCTATATTGATCCATATCGATATCCATATCGATAACCATATTCACATCGATATCCATATCGATATCCATATCGATCCATATCGATATCCATATCGATAACCATATCCACATCGATATCCATATCGATCCGTATCGATATCCATATCGATAACTATATTCACATCGATATCCATATCGATCCATATCGATATCCATATCGATCCATATCGATATCCATATCGATATCCATATCGATAACCAAATCCACATCGATATCCATATCGATCCATATCGATATCCGCATCGATATCCATATCGATATCCATATCCACATCGATATTCATATCGATATCCATATCCACATCGATATTCATATCGTTATCCATATCAACATTCCTGTCTATGTGCATATCGATATCCACATCGATAACCATATCCATATCGAAATCTATATCAATGCATATCGATATCCATATCGATAACCACAATCACATCGATATCCATATAGATCCATATCGATATCCACATCCATATCCATATCGATATCCATATCGATATCCATATCGATATCCATTTCGATCCACATCGATATCAATATCGATCCATCTCGATATCCATATCGATATCCATATCGATATCCATATCGATATCCATATCGATATCCATATCGATATCCATATCGATATCCATGTCGATATCCATATCGATATCCACATCTACATCGATATCCACATCGATATTCATATCGATATCCGTATCGATATCCTTATCGATATCCATATAGTTATCCATATCAATATTCCTATCTATGTCCATATCGATATCCATATCGATATCCACATCGATAACCATATCGATAACCAAATCCACATCGATATCCATATCGATCCATATCGTTATCCATATCGGTAACTATATCCACATCGATATCCATATCGATCCGTATCGATATCCATATCGATATCCATATCGATATCCATATCGATATCCATATCGATATCCATATCGATATTCATATCGATATCCATATCGATATCCATGTCGATATCCATATCGATATCCATATCCACATCGATATTCATATCGATATCCATATCGATATTCATATCGATATCCATATCGATATCCTTATCGATAATCATATCCATATCGATATCTATATCGATTCATATCGATATCCATATCGATATCCATATCGATATCCATATCGATATCTATATCGATATCCATATCGATATCCATGTCGATATCCATATCGATATCCATATCTATATCGATATTTATATCGATATCCTCATCGATATCCATATCGTTATCCATATCAATATTCCTATCCATGTCCATATCGCTATCCATATCGATCCATATCGATATACATATCGATATCCATATCGATAACCAAATCCACATCGATATCCATATCGATCCATATCGATATACAAATCGATATCCATATCGATATCCATGTCCACATCGATATTCATATCGATATCCAAATCGATATCCAAATCGATATCCATATCGATATCCATATCGATATCCACATCGATATCCATATCGGTTTTCATATCGATATTCATATCGATATCCATATCGATATCCCTCATCGATATCCATATCGTTATACATATCAATATTCCTATCCATGTCCATATCGATATCCATATTGATATCCATATCGATATCCATATCGATATCCATATCGGTAACCATATCCATATCTATGTCGATCCATATCGACATCCATATCGATAACCATATTCACATCGATATCCATATCCATATCGATCCATATCGATATCCCTATCGATAACCATATTTACCTCGATATCCATATCAATCCATATCGATATCCATATCGATATCCATATCGATCCATATCGATATCCATATCGATCCATATCGATATCCATATCGATATCCACATCGATAACCATATTCACATCGATATCCATATCGATCCATATCGATATACATATCGATATCCATATCGATAACCAAATCCACATCGATATCCATATCGATATCCATGTCCACATCGCTATTCATATCGATATCCATATCGATATCCATATCGATATCCATATCGATATCCATATCGATATCCATATCGATATCCATATCGATATCCATATCCATATCCATATCCATATCGATATCCATATCCATATCCATATCCATATCGATATCCATATCGATATCCATATCGATATCCATATCGATATCCATATCGATATCCATATCCATATCGATATCCATATCGATCCGTATCGATATTCATATCGATAACCATATTCACATCGACATCTATATCGATATCCATATCGATCCATATCGATATCCATATCGATCCATATCGATATCCATATCGATATCCATATCGATATCCATATCGATCCATATCGATATCCATATCGATATCCATATCGATATCCATATCGATATCCATATCCACATCGATATTCATATCGATATCCATATCCACATCGATATTCATATCGTTATCCATATCAATAATCTTATCCATTCATATCCATATCGATATCCACATCGATAACCACATCCATATCGATATCTATATCGATAAATATCGATATCCATATCGATATCCATATCGATATCCATGTCCACATTGATATCTATATCGATATCCATATCGATCTATATCGATATACATATCGATATCCATATCGATATCCATATCGATATCCATATCGATATCCATATCGATAGCCAAATCCACATCGATATCCATATCGATCCATATCGATATCCGCATCGATATCCATATCGATATCCATATCGATATCCATATCGATATCCATATCGATATCCATATCCACATCGATATTCATATCGATATCCATATCCACATCGATATTCATATCGTTATCCATATCAATAATCTTATCATCACATCGATAACCATATCCATATCGATATCTATATCGATCCATATCGATATCCATATCGATATCCATATCGATATCCATGTCCACATTGATATCTATATCGATATCCATATCGATCTATATCGATATACATATCGATATCCATATCGATATCCATATCGATATCCATATCGATATCCATATCGATATCCATATCGATATCCATATCGATATCAATATCGATATCCATATCGATATCCATATCCACAGCGATATTCATATCGATATCCATATCCATGTCGATATTCATATCGTTATCCATATCAATATTCCTATCCATGTCCATATCGATAACCATATCCATATCGATATCTATATCGATCCATATCGATATTTATATCGATAACCACATTCACATCGATATGCATATCGATCCATATCGATATCCATATCGATATCCATATCGATATGCATATCGATATCCATATCGATATCCATATCGATATCCATATCGATATCCATATCGATATCCATATCGATATCCATATCGATATCCATATCGATATCCATATCGATATCCATATCGATATCCATATCGATATCCATATCGATATCCATATCGATATCCATATCGATATCCATATCGATATCCATATCGATATCCATATCGATCCATATCGATATCCATATCGATATCCATATCGATATCCATATCGATCCACATCGATATCCATATCGATCCATATCGATATCCATATCGATATCCATATCGATATCCATATCGATATCCATGTCGATATCCATATCGATATCCATATCCACATCGATACTCATATCGATATCTATATCGATATCCTCATCGATATCCATATCGTTATCCATATCAATATTCCTATCCATGTCCATATCGATATCCATATCGATATCCTCATCGATAACTATATCCAGATCGATATCTATATCGATCCATGTCGATATGCATATCGATCCATATCGATATGCATATCGATCCATATCGATATCCATATCGATATCCATGTTCACATCGATATCTATATCGACATCCATATCGATCTATATCGATATACATATCGATATCCATATCGATAACCAAATCCACATCGATATCCATAACGATCCATATCGATA
Source organism: Drosophila neocordata (assembly GCA_018903615.1). NCBI lineage: Eukaryota > Metazoa > Arthropoda > Insecta > Diptera > Drosophilidae > Drosophila > Drosophila neocordata. The sequence goes on from JAEIGI010000063.1 coordinate 247,341, forward strand.
ACCAAATCGATATCCATATCGATATCCATGTCCACATCGATATTCATATCGATATCAATATCGATATCAATATCGATATCCATATCGATATCCATATCGATATCCATATCCATATCGATATCCATATCGATATCCATATCGATATCCATGTCGATATCCATATCGATATCCACATCTACATCGATATCCACATCGATATTCATATCGATATCCGTATCGATATCCTTATCGATATCTATATCGTTATCTATATCAATATTATTATCTATGTCCATATCGATATCCATATCGATATCCACATCGATAACCATATCGATAACCAAATCCACATCGATATCCATATCGATCCGTATCAATATGCATATCGATATCCATATCGATATTCATATCGATATCCATATCGATATCCATGTCGATATCCATATTGATATCCATATCCACATCGATATTCATATCGATATCCATATCGATATCCTCATCGATATCCATATCGTTATCCATATCAATATTCCTATACATCGATGTCCATATCGATATCCATATCGATATCCACATCGATAATCATATCCATATCGATAACTATATCGATTCATATCGATAACCACATCGATCCATATCGATATCCATATCGATATCTATATCGATATCCATATCGATATCCATGTCGATATCCATATCGATATCCATATCTACGTCGATATTTATATCGATATCCTCATCGATATCCATATCGTTATCCATAACAATATTCCTTTCCATGTCCATATCGCTATCCATATCGATCCATATCGATATACATATCGATATCCATATCGATAACCAAATCAACATCGATATCCATATCGATCCATATCGATATACAAATCGATATCCATATCGATATCCATCTCCACATCGATATTCATATCGATATCCAAATCGATATCCAAATCGATATCCATATCGACATGTCCACATCGACATCCATATCGGTTTTCATATCGATATTCATATCGATATCAATATCGATGTCCTCATCGATATCCATATCGTTATACATATCAATATTCCTATCCATGTCCATATCGATATCCATATTGATATCCATATCGATATCCATATCGATATACATATCGGTAACCATATCCATATCTATGTCGATCCATATCGACATCCATATCGATAACCATATTCACATCGATATCCATATCGATATCCATATCCATATCGATCCATATCGATATCCCTATCGATAACCATATCCACATCGATATCCATATCGATCCGTATCGATATTCATATCGATAACCATATTTACCTCGATATCCATATCAATCCATATCGATATCCATATCGATCCATATCGATAACCATATCGATATCCATATGGATATTCATATCGATATCCATGTCGATATCCATATCGATATCCATATCCACATCGATATTCATATCGATATCCATATCGATATCCATATCGATATTCATATCGATATCTATGTCGATATCCATATCGATATCCATATCCACATCGATGTCCATATCCACATCGATATTCATATCGATATCCATATCCACATCGATATTCATATCGATCCGTATCGATATCCATATCGATAACTATATTCACATCGATATCCATATCGATCCATATCGATATCCATATCGATATCCATATCCACATCGATATTCATATCGATATCCATATCGATATCCGCATCGATATCCATATCCACATCGATATCCATATCGATAACCATATCGATATCCATATCGATATTCATATCGATATCCATGTCGATATCCATATCGATATCCATATCCACATCGATATCCATATCCACATCGATATTCATATCGTTATCCCTATCAATATTCCTATCCATGTCCATATCGATATCCTCATCGATAACCATATCCATATCGATATCTATATCGATCCATATCGATATCCATATGGATAACCACATTCACATCGATATGCAAATCGATCCATATCGATATCCATATCGATATAAATATCGATATCCATATCGATATCCATATCGATCCATATCGATATTCATATCGATATCCATATCGATATCCTCATCGATATCCATATCGTTATCCATATCAATATTCCTATCCATGTCCATATCGATATCCATATCGATATCCTCATTGATAACTATATCCATATCGATATCTATATCGATCCATATCGATATCCACATCGATCCATATCGATATCCATATCGATATCTATATCGATATCCATATCGATATCCATGTCGATATCCATATCGATATCCATATCCACATCGATATTCATATCGATATCCTCATCGATATCCATATCGTTATCCATATCTATATTCCTATCCATGTCCATATCGATATCCATATCGATATCCACATCGATAGCCATATCCATATCGATATCTATATCGATCAATATCTATATCCACATCGATAACCATATTCACATCGATATCCATATCGATCCATATCGATATCCATATCGATATCCATATCGGTATCCATATCCATCCATATCGATATACATATCGATATCCATATCGATCCATATCGATACCCAAATCGATATCCATATCGATATCCACATCCATATCGACATTCATATCGATATCCATATCAATATTCCTATCCATGTCCATATCGATATCCATGTCGATATCCATATCGGTAACCATATCCATATCGATATCTATATTGATCCATATCGATATCCATATCGATAACCATATTCACATCGATATCCATATCGATATCCATATCGATATCCATATCGATATCCATATCCACATCGATATTCATATCGATATCCATATCCACATCGATATTCATATCGTTATCCATATCAATATTCCTATCCATGTCCATATCGATAACCATATCCACATCGATATCTATATCGATCCATATCGATATCCATATCGATAACCACATTCACATCGATATCCATATCGATCCACATCGATATCCATATCGATCCATATCGATATCCATATCGATAACCATATCGATATCCATATGGATATTCATATCGATATCCATTTCGATATCCATATCGATATCCATCTCCACATCGATATTCATATCGATATCCATATCGATATCCGCATCGATGTCCATATCCACATCGATATTCATATCGATATCCATATCCACATCGATATTCATATCGATCCGTATCGATATCCATATCGATAACTATCTTCACATCGATATCCATATCGATCCATATCGATATCCATATCGATATCCATATCGATATCCATATCCACATCGATACTCATATCGATATCCATATCGATATCCTCATCGATATCCATATCCACATCGATATCCATATCGATATCCATATCCACATCGATATTCATATCGATCCGTATCGATATCCATATCGATAACTATCTTCACATCGATATCCATATCGATCCATATCGATATCCATATCGATATCCATATCCATATCGATATTCATATCGATATCCATGTCGATATCCATATCGATATCCATATCCACATCGATATCCATATCCACATCGATATTCATATCGTTATCCCTATCAATATTCCTATCCATGTCCATATCGATATCCTCATCGATAACCATATCCATATCGATATCTATATCGATCCATATCGATATCCATATCGATAACCACATTCACATCGATATGCATATCGATCCATATCGATATCCATATCGATATAAATATCGATATCCATATCGATATCCATATCGATCCATATCGATATTCATATCGATATCCATATCGATATCCTCATCGATATCCATATCGTTATCCATATCAATATTCCTATCCATGTCCATATCGATATCCATATCGATATCCTCATTGATAACTATATCCATATCGATATCTATATCGATCCATATCGATATCCACATCGATCCATATCGATATCCATATCGATATCTATATCGATATCCATATGGATATCCATGTCGATATCCATATCGATATCCATATCCACATCGATATTCATATCGATATCCTCATCGATATCCATATCGTTATCCATATCTATATTCCTATCCATGTCCATATCGATATCCATATCGATATCCACATCGATAGCCATATCCATATCGATATCTATATCGATCCCTATCGATATCCACATCGATAACCATATTCACATCGATATCCATATCGATCCATATCGATATCCATATAGATATCCATATCGGTATCCATATCCATCCATATCGATATACATATCGATATCCATATCGATAACCAAGACCACATCGATATCCATATCGATCCATATCGATATCCAAATCGATATCCATATCGATATCCATATCGGTATCCATATCCATCCATATCGATACACATATCGATATCCATATCGATAACCAAGACCACATCGATATCCATATCGATCCATATCGATATCCATATCGATCCATATCGATATCCATATCGATATAAATATCGATATCCATATCGATATCCATATCGATATCCATATCGTTATTCATATCGATATCCATATCGATATCCTCATCGATATCCATATCGTTATCCATATCAATATTCCTATCCATGTCCATATCGATATCCATATCGATATCCTCATCGATAACTATATCCATATCGATATCTATATCGATCCATATCGATATCCACATCGATCCATATCGATATCCATATCGATATCTATATCGATATCCATATGGATATCCATGTCGATATCCATATCGATATCCATATCTACATCGATATTCATATCGATATCCTCATCGATATCCATATCGTTATCCATATCAATATTCCTATCCATGTCCATATCGATATCCATATCGATATCCTCATCGATAACTATATCCATATCGATATTCATATCGATATCTATATCGATATCCATATCGATATCCATATCGATATTCATATCGATATCCATATCGATATCCATATGGATATCCATGTCGATATCCATATCGATATCCATATCCACATCGATATTCATATCGATATCCTCATCGATATCCATATCGTTATCCATATCAATATTCCTATCCATGTCCATATCGATATCCATGTCGATATCCATATCGGTAACCATATCCATATCGATATCTATATTGATCCATATCGATATCCATATCGATAACCATATTCACATCGATATCCATATCGATATCCATATCGATATCCATATCGATATCCATATCGATATCCATATCGATATCCATATCGATATCCATATCGATATCCATATCGATATCCATATCGATCCATATCGATATCAATATCGATAACCATATCCACATCGATATCCATATCGATCCGTATCGATATCCATATCGATAACTATATTCACATCGATATCCATATCGATCCATATCGATATCTATATCGATCCCTATCGATATCCACATCGATAACCATATTCACATCGATATCCATATCGATCCATATCGATATACATATCGGTATCCATATCCATCCATATCGATATACATATCGATATCCATATCGATAACCAAGACCACATCGATATCCATATCGATCCATATCGATATCCAAATCGATATCCACATCCATATCGACATTCATATCGATATCCGTATCGATATCCTCATCGATATCCATATCGTTATCCATATCAATATTCCTATCCATGTCCATATCGATATCCATGTCGATATCCATATCGGTAACCATATCCATATCGATATCTATATTGATCCATATCGATATCCATATCGATAACCATATTCACATCGATATCCATATCGATATCCATATCGATATCCATATCGATATCCATATCGATCCATATCGATATCAATATCGATAACCATATCCACATCGATATCCATATCGATCCGTATCGATATCCATATCGATAACTATATTCACATCGATATCCATATCGATCCATATCGATATCCATATCGATCCATATCGATATCCATATCGATAACCAAATCCACATCGATATCCATATCGATCCATATCGATATCTGCATCGATATCCATATCGATATCCATATCCACATCGATATTCATATCGATATCCACATCGATATTCATATCGTTATCCATATCAACATTCCTATCTATGTGCATATCGATATCCACATCGATAACCATAACCATATCGAAATCTATATCAATCCATATCGATATCCATATCGATAACCACAATCACATCGATATCCATATAGATCCATATCGATATCCACATCGATATCCATATCGATATCCATATCGATATCCATATCGATATCCATATCGATATCCATTTCGATCCACATCGATATCAATATCGATCCATCTCGATATCCATATCGATAACCATATCAATATCCATATCGATATCCATATCGATATCCATATCGATATCCATATCGATATCCATATCGATATCCATTTCGATCCACATCGATATCAATATCGATCCATCTCGATATCCATATCGATATCCATATCGATATTCATATCGATTTCCGTATCGATATCCTTATCGATATCCATATCGTTATCTACATCAATATTCCTATCTATGTCCTTATCGATATCCATATCGATATCCACATCGATAACCATATCGATAACCAAATCCACATCGATATCCATATCGATCCATATCGTTATCCATATCGGTAACTATATCCACATCGATATTCAAATCGATCGGTATCGATATCCATATCGATATCCATGTCGATATCCATATTGATATCCATATCCACATCGATATTCATATCGATATCCATATCGATATTCTCATCGATATCCATATCGTTATCCATATCAATATTCCTATCCATGTCCATATCGATATCCATATCGATATCCACATCGATAATCATATCCATATCGATAACTATATCGATTCATATCGATAACCACATCGATCCATATCGATATCCATATCGATATCTATATCGATATCCATATCGATATCCATGTCGATATCCATATCGATATCCATATCGATATCCATATCTACATCGATATTTATATCGATATCCTCATCGATATCCATATCGTTATCCATAACAATATTCCTATCCATGTCCATATCGCTATCCATATCGATCCATATCGATATACATATCGATATCCATATCGATAACCAAATCCACATCGATATCCATATCGATCCATATCGATATACAAATCGATATCCATATCGATATCCATCTCCACATCGATATTCATATCGATATCCAAATCGATATCCAAATCGATATCCATATCGATATCCATGTCCACATCGACATCCATATCGGTTTTCATATCGATATTCATATCGATATCAATATCGATGTCCTCATCGGTATCCATATCGTTATACATATCAATATTCCTATCCATGTCCATATCGATATCCATATTGATATCCATATCGATATCCATATCGGTAACCATATTCATATCTATGTCGATCCATATCGACATCAATATCGATAACCATATTCACATCGATATCCATATCCATATCGATCCATATCGATATCCCTATCGATAACCATATCCACATCGATATCCATATCGATCCGTATCGATATTCATATCGATAACCATATTTACCTCGATATCCATATCAATCCATATCGATATCCATATCGATATCCATATCGATCCATATCGATAACCATATCGATATCCATATGGATATTCATATCGATATCCATGTCGATATCCATATCGATATCCATATCCACATCGATATTCATATCGATATCCATATCGATATCCGCATCGATGTCCATATCCACATCGATATTCATATCGATATCCATATCCACATCGATATTCATATCGATCCGTATCGATATCCATATCGATAACTATATTCACATCGATATCCATATCGATCCATATCGATATCCATATCGATATCCATATCCACATCGATATTCATATCGATATCCTTATCGATATCCGCATCGATATCCATATCCACATCGATATCCATATCGATAACCATATCGATATCCATATCGATATTCATATCGATATCCACGTCGATATCCATATCGATATCCATATCCACATCGATATTCATATCGTTATCCCTATCAATATTCCTATCCATGTCCATATCGATATCCTCATCGATAACCATATCCATATCGATATCTATATCGATCCATATCGATATCCATATCGATAACCACATTCACATCGATATGCATATCGATCCATATCAATATCCATATCGATATAAATATCGATATCCATATCGATATCCATATCGATCCATATCGATATTCATATCGATATCAATATCGATATCCTCATCGATATCCATATCGTTATCCATATCAATATTCCTATCCATGTCCATATCGATATCCATATCGATATCCTCATTGATAACTATATCCATATCGATATCTATATCGATCCATATCGATATCTATATCGATCCATATCGATATCCACATCGATTCATATCGATATCCATATCGATATCTATATCGATATCCATATGGATATCCATGTCGATATCCATATCGATATCCATATCCACATCGATATTCATATCGATATCCTCATCGATATCCATATCGTTATCCATATCTATATTCCTATCCATGTCCATATCGATATCCATATCGATATCCACATCGATAGCCATATCCATATCGATATCTATATCGATCCATATCGATATCCACATCGATAACCATATTCATATCGATATCCATATCGATCCATATCGATATCCATATCGATATCCATATCGGTATCCATATCCATCCATATCGATATACATATCGATATCCATATCGATAACCAAGACCACATCGATATCCATATCGATATCCATATCGATCCATATCGATATCCATATCGATCCATATCGATATTCATATCGATATCCATATCGATATCCTCATTGATAACTATATCCATATCGATATCTATATCGATCCATATCGATATCCACATCGATCCATATCGATATCCATATCGATATCTATATCGATATCCATATCGATATCCATGTCGATATCCATATCGATATCCATATCCACATCGATATTCATATCGATATCCTCATCGATATCCATATCGTTATCCATATCTATATTCCTATCCATGTCCATATCGATATCCATATCGATATCCACATCGATAGCCATATCCATATCGATATCTATATCGATCCATATCGATATCCACATCGATAACCATATTCACATCGATATCCATATCGATCCATATCGATATCCATATCGGTATCCATATCCATCCATATCGATATACATATCGATATCCATATCAATAACCAAATTCACATCGATATCCATATCGATCCATATCGATATCCAAATCGATATCCATATCGATATCCACATCCATATCGACATTCATATCGATATCCATATCGATATCCTCATCGATATCCATATCAATATTCCTATCCATGTCCATATCGATATCCATGTCGATATCCATATCGGTAACCATATCCATATCGATATCTATATTGATCCATATCGATATCCATATCGATAACCATATTCACATCGATATCCATATCGATATCCATATCCACATCGATATTCATATCGATATCCATATCCACATCGATATTCATATCGTTATCCATATCAATATTCCTATCCATGTCCATATCGATAACTATATCCACATCGATATCTATATCGATCCATATCGATATCCATATCGATATCCATATCGATAACCACATTCACATCGATATCCATATCGATCCATATCGATATCCATATCGATATCCATATCAATATCCATATCGATCCACATCGATATCCACATAGATCCACATCGATATCCATATCGATCCATATCGATATCCATATCGATAACCATATCGATATCCATATGGATATTCATATCGATAACCATTTCGATATCCATATCGATATCCATATCCACATCGATATTCATATCGATATCCATATCGATATCCGCATCGATGTCCATATGAACATCGATATTCATATCGATATCCATATCCACATCGATATCGATCCGCATCGATATCCATATCGATAACTATCTTCACATCGATATCCATATCGATCCATATCGATATCCATATCGATATCCATATCCACATCGATATTCATATCGATATCCATATCGATATCCGCATCGATATCCATATCCACATCGATATCCATATCGATAACCATATCGATATCCATATCCACATCGATATCCATATCCACATCGATATTCATATCGTTATCCCTATCAATATTCCTATGCATGTCCATATCGATGTGCTCATCGATAACCATATCCATATCGATATCTATATCGATCCATATCGATATCCATATCGATAACCACATTCACATCGATATGCATATCGATCCATATCGATATCTATATCGATATAAATATCGATATCCATATCGATATCCATATCGATCCATATCGATATTCATATCGATATCAATATCGATATCGATATCATATCCTCATCGATATCCATATCGTTATCCATATCGATATCCCTATCGATATCCATATCGATATCCATATCGATATCCTCATTGATAACTATATCCATATCGATATCTATATCGATATCCACATCGATCCTTATCGATATCCATATCGATATCTATATCGATATCCATATCGATATCCATGTCGATATCCATATCGATATCCATATCCACATCGATATTCATATCGATATCCTCATCGATATCCATATCGTTATCCATATCTATATTCCTATCCATGTCCATATCGATATCCATATCGATATCCACATCGATAGCCATATCCATATCGATATCTATATCGATCCATATCGATATCCACATCGATAACCATATTCACATCGATATCCATATCGATCCATATCGATATCCATATCGATATCCATATCGGTATCCATTACCATCCATATCGATATACATATCGATATCCATATCGATAACCAAGACCACATCGATATCCATATCGATCCATATCGATATCCAAATCGATATCCATATCGATATCCACATCCATATCGACATTCATATCGATATCCATATCGATATCCTCATCGATATCCATATCGTTATCCATATCAATATTCCTATCCATGTCCATATCGATATCCATGTCGATATCCATATCGGTAACCATATCCATATTGATATCTATATTGATCCATATCGATAACCATATTCACTTCGATATCCATATCGATATCCATATCGATATACATATCGATCCATATCGATATCAATATCGATAACCATATCCACATCGATATCCATATCGATCCGTATCGATATCCATATCGATAACTATATTCACATCGATATCCATATCGATCTATATCGATATCCATATCTATCCATATCGATATCCATATCGATATCCATCTCGATAGCCAAATCCACATCGATATCCATATCGATCCATATCGATATCCATATCGATCCATATCGATATCCACATCGATATTCATATCGATATCCATATCCACATCGATATTCATATCGTTATCCATATCAACATTCCTATCTATGTGCATATCGATATCCACATCGATAACCATATCCATATCGAAATCTATATCAATCCATATCGATATCCATATCGATAACCACAATCACATCGATATCCATATAGATCCATATCGATATCCACATCGATATCCATATCGATATCCATATCGATATCCATATCGATATCCATATCGATATCCATATCGATATCCATATCGATATCCATTTCGATCCACATCGATATCAATATCGATCCATCCGATATCCATATCGATATCCATATCGATATCCATATCGATATCCATATCGATATCCATATCGATATCCATGTCGATATCCATATCGATATCCACATCTACATCGATATCCACATCGATATTCATATCGATATCCGTATCGATATCCTTATCGATATCCATATCGTTATCTATATCAATATTCCTATCTATGTCCATATCGATATCCATATCGATATCCACATCGATAACCATATCGATAACCAAATCCACATCGATATCCATATCGATCCATATCGTTATCCATATCGGTAACTATATCCACATCGATATCCATATCGATCCGTATCGATATCCATATCGATATCCATATCGATATCCATATTGATATGCATATCGATATCCATATCGATATTCATATCGATATCCATATCGATATCAATGTCGATATCCATATTGATATCCATATCCACATCGATATTCATATCGATATCCATATCGATATCCTCATCGATATCCATATCGTTATCCATATCAATATTCCTATCCATGTCCATATCGATATCCATATCGATATCCACATCGATAATCATATCCATATCGATAACTATATCGATTCATATCGATAACCACATCGATCCATATCGATATCCATATCGATATTTATATCGATATCCATATCGATATCCATGTCGATATCCATATCGATATCCATATCTACATCGATATTTATATCGATATCCTCATCGATATCCATATCGTTATCCATAACAATATTCCTATCCATGTCCATATCGCTATCCATATCGATCCATATCGATATACATATCGATATCCATATCGACAACCAAATCCACATCGATATCCATATCGATCCATATCGATATACAAATCGATATCCATATCGATATCCATCTCCACATCGATATTCATATCGATATCCAAATCGATATCCAAATCGATATCCATATCGATATCAATGTCCACATCGACATCCATATCGGTTTTCATATCGATATTCATATCGATATCAATATCGATGTCCTCATCGATATCCATATCGTTATACATATCAATATTCCTATCCATGTCCATATCGATATCCATATTGATATCCATATCGATATCCATATCGATATCCATATCGATATCCATATCGGTAACCATATCCATATCTATGTCGATCCATATCGATATCCCTATCGATAACCATATCCACATCGATATCCATATCGATCCGTATCGATATTCATATCGATAACCACATTTACCTCGATATCCATATCAATCCATATCGATATCCATATCGATATCCATATCGATCCATATCGATATCCATATCGATATTCATATCGATAACCAAATCCACATCGATATCCATATCGATCCATATCGATCCATATCGATATCCGCATCGATATCCATATCGATATCCATATCCACATCGATATTCATATCGAAATCCATATCCACATCGATATTCATATCGTTATCCATATCAATATTCTTATCCATGTCCATATCGATATCCACATCGATAACCATATCCATATCGATATCTATATCGATCCATATCGATATCCATATCGATAACCACATTCACATCGATATCCATATCGATCCATATCGATATCCATATCGATATCCATATCGATATCCATATCGATCCATATCGATATCCATATCCACATCGATATTCATATCGATATCCATATCGATATCCACATCGATATCCATATCGATATTCATATCGATAACCAAATCCACATCGATATCCATATCGATCCATATCGATATCCGCATCGATATCCATATCGATATCCATATCCACATCGATATTCATATCGATATCCATATACACATCGATATCCATATCGTTATCCATATCAATATTCCTATCCATGTCCATATCGATATCCTCATCGATAACTATATCCATATCGATATCTATATCGATCCATATAGATATCCACATCGATCCATATCGATGTCCATATCGATATCTATATCGATATCCATATCGATATCTATATCGATATCCATATCGATATCCATGTCGATATCCATATCGATATCCATATCGCTATCCATATAAATATTCCTATCCATGTCCATATCGATATCCATATCGATATCCACATCGATAACCATATTCACATCGATATC